>OFHS01001009.1:0-12422 GCA_900245855.1 Calvadosia cruxmelitensis
CCCCATAATGCACTTGCTTTTTCCAAAATGGTAGCTTGTGAAAATGGTCTATTGATTACTAATTTATGTTTACATTGCATGCAAATACTATACAGTAGCACGACTGATTCTTGAGGTGCACTTATGAGTATGAGTATATATTTAAACCATATCGTAAACGAAATACAAAACAATTGATTAGACAAATTGAGAATAACAAGTATTATATATATTGCATGATATGATCATGGGCCATCCCTTAAGCATAAATTTGCTTCATTTGGAGATCAAAGAGTAATAATTATAGTTATACTACTATACAATTCGCCCATATCTGCTGAGCTTAAAAGTTGGGTAGCAATGAAGTAATCAAGGGAGAAAAGTGAGAAGAAAAAGTGAAAGAAACTATAGACCATAGATGCAGCAATTTTTAAGAGTGCAGTTTAAGTATAATAGTTGTCCAAGAATAGATTTTTGAGAATTAAATGTGGTAGTCTATATGATATTATAATTATATCATCATTTGATACTTGATTTGTAAGTAGTACTGCATCTACCTTATAGTCAAAAGTTTCCAAATTATTTGAAGGTGTAGAAGACATCAAAAAGAAGTTCTTCTTCTTAGAGTATTGCTTCGATTGTAGTGTTGGAATACTGGAAATAGTTTTTCACCCACTCTAACAGTGCAAACGGAGAATTCTTTATATCCTCAAAATAGCTAATTTTAAGATAATATAATATTTTCAAACTTCAAGTTGCTTTGTGAAAAAAGTGTCGATATATGGATATTAATGATAACGATGGTCCTTGTCAGCTATGTCAAACAAATGATCAATTTCCTTACCTGCTTTTCTGATTAACTGACAATGATGAAATGCCTTCCTTCTTCCTCTTATCTGCGCATATCATGAGCAGTGCTTCATAAATCATTGTCATATGTGGCTGACAAAGTAACACTAAGAACGACAATTAAATATTCCATACATCAATATACGATATCACCCTGATGTGATGCGTCTTTGGCGATTTACTATAATCAAAATACATTTCCATTCTCTCTGCAAGCTCCATATTCATATTTGAACGCTTGCTTTGTTTTCAATTTCAACCTGTAAAATTGGCCATATCGATGATGACGATGGTGATAGACAATGAACCATTTTCATAAGCTACCATTTTGGAGAAAGCAAGGGCATTATGGGAAAGGTTGATGCCTCTGAATTCGGGATACGGAGAAAGCTGGATTTGATTTATGCACAAATCTTTAAGCTGTACTATTTCCTTAAAACTTATAAATTCCAGTAATACTATTTGTCAGAAACACAGTCACAAGGCAATAAAAATGCCTAACAATGCACTAGTCAAGAATCATGAAGAATCATGAAGAGGCCATAAAGAAGACAGCGTAGTTCTCCTTGTGCAAGATGATTCTTATTCTAGGCAACACGCCTCCAATGCCTTGGGTTAACCCAGTTTCGTAATCAGGAGAGAGTCTAGAGACACCACGAGGCTCGGCAGGACAACACTACAGCAGAATGATTATATAACATGTCCCACAATGGTAGCTCATGAAACAATTCTATTGTTAATTGATCCATCATTATATTTTGCGATGTAAAGAACATTCTACAATATTGCCGATAGTCTGTAATTTCTATGTACTGTAATTTTAACAATGTATATTGTACCTAGTCTTGAATTGATCAAAGAAATATGTCTATCTTTATCTATCTACATATCTATTAGTTTTCTACCGTTATCCTTTATTATAATTTGCGATGTAAACAACATACTATAATATTGACGATAGTTTCTTTTTCTCTGTAGAGTTTACGCAAGACAACGTGCAGCAGCATGACTCTGGAACAACATTTATGATTCCACAAACACCTTGCCGTATCAAAGTCGATCACAAGGAACACGGTACAGACTTCAAAATGACGGAATGCAACATTGACCATCTTTCGTTTTTTTTCGATTCTATTCATCTTCCACTCAGTCAACATCAAATGTTGAGATCAAACCTGAAAATAGAAAATATAATCTACAAAGGCGATGAGAAGGAAACGATCATCGTCAATGGTGATTTTATTACCCATCCACGTGTTATGGACGGATGTCGAGTCATTGGTCGAAATAAGCAAGTTACTGTTGCGTCAGAGATTGACCACGAGCGAAAGTACATTGTAAGATTCAAAGTGAAATGTTTTTATGACACACGCACGTTTAAGTTTCAATCAATTCAGGATGACCCCGAGCTCTTTTTAATTTGGCCAAGAGGAAATGGTCGAAGGTCTGAGATTTTATCAGTAGGACATGTTGCATCCTCAACTGGAATTGATCAAGGGTTTCTTCGACATGGATACATCGATTACGGTGAATTGTACGTCGCGTCTTCTGGAGCAACAGGAAGATACAGATACGAAGAATTCATGGAAATCACTCTATTTATTGCACGACGAGGAAATTTTATCAGCGTTGAACATACTGGTGTCCTCCATGTTCAGAAGCAGTACGAGTTGGAAGACACGTCAGTGAGAGCAGCGCTTGTATTGACCTTTGCTTCGTCAGCGGATAGCGTATATAACATGGTCTCCTCTATATGTTGTCAAAGTCACATCAGCTTGTACCAGCATACTACTGAATTTGCCCATACTATAGCTTCTGCCGATATTCCTATTGTCCAGGGAGCAGGGATGAAGGACATCATGGACAAATACTACACGAAAAGTAATAAGTTTGTTATAAGAAAAGGTCAAAATTTCATGTTCATGAGCAAACTTCCAGATTCATTAGGAGGCGATAAAGTTCTTTTCACTGGCAACATCAATGAGAATATGCTTATCACAACGGACTCCAACATAACGGGAAAGGTCGAGGACATTGCTGGGCTATTTAAGCAACCATCCCACTATTTTAAATCAATGTACAGCAAGCTTGCTACAGATCCAGTAGGAACCTTCATTGACGCTGACGTTGTTGCAGGCACTGGAGAAGAAGTATCGGTCATGGTAAATGTGTCAAGTGGATTGAACTTGGTTGGAGGTCTTGTAAAATTAGACAAACTTTCATGGATCTTACATTTCGAGACTTCTACCTCTGGACCTAAATTTGAAGCTCATGGACGCAACATGGTACTGAATGGTATGTCACTTGTAGATGTTGAGCAAGATGGTGAAGACTTACTCGTCAGTGGACAACTGAAAAAGGCTTTCTCGGTGGAACAACTGTTAAATAGTACAGGAATCCAGTTTCAGGAACAGGACTATTATAAAAGCTTCTCTTGGGTCACTAAATCAATCATCACAAATGCCGAGTTCAAAGTCCATCTCTCTGGAGCATCAGCCCCAAAAGAATTGAGGTAAGTGCTGTCTACGTAAGCACTATGTACAACTGCAGCCATTTATTAATAGTCTTCTGTTAAAAGGCCTCCAGTAACAATGTAAAACATGAGACCCTCAGAAAATAAAGATTATGATGATGATGATGAGACGGCAAAAGAGAGTAATTGTCATATTATACCACAAGATCAAGTCAATTCCATTTTTATATTTAAAATTAGGTTAGTTAATGTTTTTAAAGAAGTAGATGTAACTCAACATGTATTATTGTAAATATATATAGATTTATTTTACGTAAGGAAATTATTTAAATTGTATTAGACTTTCTGACCTTGCATTGTTTGAACTCACATAATTATATGTACTGTAATCAAGAAAATATTAAAAAAATCACAAGGCGTTTTCAAGCGCGTTTCGCTTGCCGTATCGTTTCAATGCTGATTCTTGTGCATGGACCAATGTACTAGAGCGGTATAGTTTGCAACATGTTGTTTTGATCTACTCAATTATACGCAACATCATGTTGTTCTGACTTATAATGCTGAATGTTGATATATACACTCTCCGCTGAAGAAAAGTAAAGGATTTAAATAAACTGTCTTGTTATTAATACATAAAGTATCGGTATGTATTGCTAGAAGAGAGAAAGCATGCGTGGGTAGTTCAGGAACTCAAATAAATATATGTTTCTGCAAACTTCAGTGATGTATAACGATTATAAAAAAATTAAAGTAGTCTTTCATTTTAAATTTGTAGGTACAACAAGTGCTGGAACAGTTTTCTCGCATAGGAGCAACGAAAATTGACAAAATAAACCATCTGTTTGGTCATAGAATCCCGTTGGTTTCATGATGATTTATTTACCATCGCCTCTTTTAACGGCATCATACAAGAAGTATGACCTACAACAGAATAAAATATACCTGTAGACGCACTAACATGCTGCGTTAAACTTTACCGAGTGATCGTACATTTCCATCTGAATTTCTGGGGACAGACGATAGTGACATTTTAATCTTACTATCCACTGTCAGCAAATTGCTATCGATCTATATGAATAAGCAATTGAAGGTGGTAATGCAATCGCTATTATATCACTCTCTGAAATACATTTACGTCAAGAGCAGAGACAACGCGAGATCAACAGACAGATTCATAAACCAACGTTCCTCTCACACTTCAGATTCCAACAACCCAGAGCGCAGATTACACAGAAGCAATACTACAGCAGTTGACATAAATTACGCATAATTATAGATATAGGATGACGACACAACAATCGTTATCTTAGCGTCAACGTTTGGAGCGGCGTCCACAGCAAATCGCTTCTCGTCCTTCGCGCGAGAAAAATAAAGCGTCTTATTTCCTCATGGATTGTGAAACGAGAGTTTAGGTCGAAAAGTGGTCATCCTGCATTATTCTTGGTGTGACAAGATGACATATCCTGACGATACAATCTACGTGTGAATTAAATATCAGACACCTCTAGCTTGAGATCATTATTTCCAGCTAACTCAAGTACACAGCAAGTAATAGTGTTCCAAGTTTAAGAACAACATTTCTCATTTCAAGAAATTATGCTTAAATCTAGTAAACAAATACTTGTCCATGATGTAAGTAAAAATTTACTAAGCCAAATATGAATATTGCCATTGTTCTTCCACCGACTAAGTCTTATTTCAAGGAAATTGATACTTGAAACAAGAACAAAATTCTTGCTTAGAAAATATTTTTACAGTGTATAATGTTTTTTACATTTTTACTTATTAATATACAAACACAACCTTTGTCTTTACAGTGTTCTTGCTAGGGGATTCACACTAGGATGTGACGAGGAGTATATCGAAGCAACGTTTTTGTCACAAAGTGGCTCCCTTCAACACTCGTTCAGCATTCATTGCAAAGCAAGCAAAAGTGTGAAGGAAGTCTTCGATAGATTGTATTCTCGAGAAGTTATCGGCGAAGATTGGCTCTACTTGCAGGACTTTTGTAAGTGAGATAATAGAAATTACTAAAAGTATTTATTTTATTCAATCTGTTTAACTGAAAAATACATTTTATTTGCAACTACTAGATAAAACTTAACGTTAATAAAATTAATACATAATTCAAATAAATATTACAATGAAAAATAGACCTAATCTTACGACTATCAAAATTAATATCATAAAAATTGGCAAGCAACACCCGCTGGGCAAGACCCCTAGAATGCTGGCAGCGTTTTCTCTCTGCACATACAAGATTATCTTACTAAATTCGTTTTACAATAATTAATACTGCTTTTCTTAGCGACTATGTCTTGGACAAAGTCAAATGTCTTTTTAAAATTCGGGAAATACAATGTATAAGAATACCCTGGACAATTTATTTCAATGGAACAACATGTTGCACTGAAAAACATTATTTCTAGACAAGAACTGTTTTCTTGTTTCAAGTATCAATTTGTTTAAAATAAGACTTGGTCGGTGGAAGAACAATAACAATATTCATATTTGGCTTAGTAATTTATGGCTTAGAGCGTGGACAAGTATTTGTTTACTAGATTTAAGGACAAATTTCTTGAAATGAGAATTTTTTCTTGAAATGGAACACTATTTTTTGCAGTGTGTGTAATAATATACAATAAATGACTGAAATTGAAATTTTTCATCTTATTGTATTACAATTTTCAGCAGAAAGCACATAATATTTCACACTTTAAAGTACTGTAATACAATGTAATAGCATTCTTTAGACAATCGGGGTTTCACACGAATGTTATTTTTAATAAGGTACTATACATGCAGATTTAACACAAAGTATCCACAGATGACTGCAAATATTTTCATGGAGGGACAACAATAAATGTTTTTCCACCAGAGGTAAAATTATCTGTTCTGCATTGAATTTAAACTCAGGACGCCCTGAAGGTCTGTGAATTGGAATCCAGGACGTCAACACGGTCTTTGAATTTGAACCCAGGACGTCCAAACGGTCTGTGAATTTGAACCCAGGACGTACAGACGGTCTGTGAATTTGAACCCAGGACGTCCATACAGTATTTGAAATTAAACCCAGGTCGTCCATTCCGTCTTAGAAGCTAAACCCAGGATACTAAGCCAGACGGTTGACGCATCGATTTAGCTAGACATTTAACATCATTAGCTTAAATAGCATAGCATATAAACAGTGGCGTAGCCAAGGGGGGGCGAGGGGTGGCAGTCGCCCCCCCAATGCTCTTTCCAGTCATAAATTAAACAAGGCTAAATCCGATGAGAAACTAGGTGGGGGTGAGGGTAACTCTTTTCTGTAATATGAATATTACTGTCTTACTGTGAGTGAATCAGGAATCTATATAAATATTTGTACTGGATTCGAACTGCAGTTCTGCAAAAGAGCTCTAACTAACCCCCCCAAAAATTTTCGCCTCCGGCGGGGTCTGAGGAATGCCGCTCCGCAACCATTTGCCCCACCAAAATTAAATGCTGGCTACGCCACTGCATATAAATCAAAAGCTATGTCATTCGTCTAAATATTAGAATCATTAACGCCTGGTAGATTTTTATTTGTACTCTGAGCAATGCGGCTTTCTCTGATAGACGACAATTTTTTGAAATTACTTATGTGATTGCTAACGTAGCCTAACGCAGGTTAGATGAGAATTATGTTTATATATTATTGCCAACAAAACGAGAGTTCATTATTGCTATTTTTGTTAATTTTTTATTGTCCAATAAATTATTTTTAAATACAAATATAAATTGAAAACTTTTATTCTAACAATGTTTCAACTTTGGTTGTTTTGTATATCATTTGTTCGTTAGCACTTCATTTCAAGCCAACCGAGTCTGCAACGAATGCAGGTATGTCTTTTTAGCTTATCATCATTTTCGTTATAAAAATTGGGTTTAATGAAGACATCAACTTGTCGAATCGCATTTTTCTCTGATGTTGTCTCGCTTAAAACGAGATTCAGCTATTATACCTTCTTGTTGTTCAACAATCTTTACCCTGAGAATATTGGTGTTGAACGAAACTGGATGATGCGGAGGTCTCGACCAGCCAATAAACAGTTGCCTACAATATCCAGTAATAAACTCAGTATACAAGCAGAATTTGGTTGTTAAACACTAAAACGACTTGCATCTTTCAACTTTGTCCAGCTTAAAGAGCCTAATAAACAGTACGTGTTTTCGAAAAGTAAGAAAAACGAAGGCCCTGTATTTTGCCTGAAATTTGTTCTGAACATAGTAGCAGATGAGTTGATGGTACCTGGCTTGTTAACAACAAAACAAAACTAACTAACGGACAAGTAAACACTATCGTAATATATATAGTCGCAAATAAAACATTTTTCCGAAAACAAATATCTTAAATATCGGATTCGTAGTCAAGTTTAATAATCAGTTTGCAGTCACAGTCAGTGAGGAAACGCTGTCTCACTTATCCCTGCGTCTCCAGGAAATGAAAATAGAAGTTGTTCTAAAGGACAATTGATCCATCGTTAGTGCAGTGCGTTGTACTGTATTTCTTCCTATTGTTCTGCATGTTCGTGATTGGTAAGAGAAGTCATCCGCGAATTGCAACGAATGTAATGTAGCATGTCGACTAGACAGGACGTTTTTACGATGTCTAGGTTCTAGAGTTAATTTGGTTGGTGTGACAAGCGTGTCAATAATAGATGGAATTAACGTTTCGTCGTTTCTCTAGAGAAAATGGGTAGAGTGGTCTCCGGAACAAATGTAATTTCACACACGTAACAGTGATACCTATCTATCTTTTTGTAATATTTTCGAATGTCTTTCCTCGTTTCTTGGTCTTGTTTCTGCTATTGTACTTTTAATGAAATATTAACAGATATTCTTGAACTCTATCCGTTTCAGAACAAAGCACCATTGAAGGCATGCTATATCCATTACATTATTGCCCATGGCGTTCTCCTGGTGGCATTCAGACAATGTGTGAAGTTTTACGAAATCGTCTCCCGGAAGTTCTGATCATAAGTGGAAAATTCTCTGGGGCAGAACTCGATCTGAAAATTGAGGGAGAATCTGGTCGTGTCAATATTGACCTGACAAAGGAACCGATACTAAGCAATGAAATTAGCCTCACTGACGCGGCTATGAAGTTGGCCTTCAAGAACAACATCTCTTCATTTAAAATCGATTGCCATCTGAGTATTCCAACGAGACACATCAGTGAAGCTGGTAATACCTACGAATTTTTAGTTTCTATTGAAATGTTTCATTTTAAACTGTTTCCATTTACAATCTTGTTAGCTTATTTATGTCTCTTTTTTTTGTATGTATTTCTCTGAGAAATGAGACATTTAAGAGTACATGGGTATCTATCTATATTTATATCATGAAACCCCTACTTTGGAGTCTTTTGGTTGGATGCTTGCAAATCAGCCAAATCATTATTTTACAAGAGTTTCTGTACATGGATTCCATCACCACTTATGTTATACATCTGGATATCACGTTTCTACAGATACTTGTATATGCAAAGAATGTAAGAAGAATGCAAGTGATGGATACCATATAATTATTTAAATGCAGCAAGATAACTTCCTTTATTGATTTTGTTAAGGAATGTGGACAGGAAGTACATGACACGTAAATTGAACTATTTTTGATTGTATAACAAAAATAATAATAATTATGACCATATATTATTGTATAAACTGTCTACCCTGAAAGTGGGTGAAACATGTTCATTAAACATGGCTGTATAATTGGTAAAGTTCAGGATCAAACAATTTGACATGAAAGCAGTAGATAGCAAGAATGCCTCCATGTATTGAAACGACTTCTGCTTTCGAAAGGCTATGAGATATTGAGTATTTCGAGCAAGCGCGAAGGATTTCCTTTTCCTTATGTAACACAGTGGTTTTCATACTGCCGATCTTCTGCGGCAATTTGAATCACCATGGAGTACACTTCTCAATTGAATGACCTTTTCACGAGCTACCATTTTGGGACAGAGTGGTGCATTATTGGGCATGTTGATTGCCTGAGGCAGAGAAGAGACTAAATTTCTGACCTATAATGTTATCGGAAATTATTTTTTAACGAAAGTAGCCCAACTTGAGGAAATCTACATCAGTATCAAATCCAGCTTTTTCCATATTCCGAAATCAAAGACATCAACATTCCCCATAGCGCATTTGCTTTTTTCCAAAATGGTAACTTGTGTAAATGTTCAATTGAAATACTTGATCGTGTTTTAGATCATCTAACTACTCCATCTAAGTGCAATCAATTTATCGTGTTGCCTCTACAGAAATTCTATTTTATTAAATTAGCAATGTATTCATTGAAGTAACTTTAAAGGATTTCCTGATAGCAATAGCTGGATGATTTTAAATAGTTAGAAAACCTTGAACATGAATTTATTTCATGATTTGGTTGAATATAACTGAAAAGCAATCAAGAAATACCAAAACGGCTGTTAAAACATTGTTGGCAAATTTCTACAATGTTTATAGCATTCATCAATTGTTTACCTAGTTTTGCTTTTGAATTTCTCTAATTTTGGATCAAATCTGATAGCAATATTACCGTCATTGTAAACATTTTGCTATATAATCCTCTAGCGACTATCGAGGCACTTGGAAAAGGTATTCCCATGATTCAGTTCAAGCTCCATGCTGCTCTCCCGGATGTCATGAATAAACCTTGGATTAGTCTGCTGAAGGATGCAAGCGGAAGAATCTTGATCCAGTCAGAAGAAAAGTTGCACATAAGTAAGTGTGAAATGCGTATAATATTTTTACTTTAGGCTTTTCTTCATGGGGCACAGACATAATACAACAGGGCAAAGTTACATACTGTATAAGCATGTTAACAGGAAATGGATTTAAAATTGACAATTTAAAGGAAATATTTACAACAAAACAATAGTCCATAGAAATTTTAATAATACAACAAGAACAATGTACCACGTGTGAACGATGCAACAGAGACCAATCACGAAGAGCAGCGGACGAAGAATAGGATACGACGAATGGACAACACATCGACGAATGACAGTCTCTTTGGGATGGCGGCGTTGATGATACCAGCTAAAGAGATGAAGCGGAGGATCTGAACCCATCGTTCTGAGCGTGTTGTGGCGACGGACCCCCGACGAGCTACCGGCCCTTGACGACGATTATAGGAGTTTAATGTATGTTGATCAAGTTTGAAGTACTTGACATTAAAGCCTGCACCATCAATATTAGTGTACACCATTATATCGCTTACGTTTCAAATTAATTTTGGAACTATTTTGATGCAATGTAAATAATATTACACAAAACTGGATTGTGCTTGTACTCGATGTAAAGGTGCAGTTTATTGCTAATTCGAGGTATTATACGATAATTATCTGTAGAAAAAAAAATATATATATACGATCAAGCTTAGAGCTTCGTACTGCTGAATTTGAGTTGCACAGAGAAAAGTAATATTAGAACTGCTTTTCTCATTATTACAAGAAGTAGTCTTGTGATTCGTTTACATTTTTTCATAAAATAAAACATTTTTCTGTTCTTTCTACATTTTCAGCATTTACAGATCACGTTATGGTAGGATCGCAACATTCTAATTTCCGAAAAATAATCAATGAAGATGTCCAATTTACCATTGGAGAAGCAATTCGCCCTCAACTTCTTGCACGAATACCAGACAATACAAAAGCTTCAGATGTCGTACGAGGCTTCGGTGCAACTATAATTCACGAAGCATTAGAAGAAGCAAGGTTCTTTAACGGTTTAACAATCAAATACTGCGGAGAAGGAGAAGGTAAGAAACAAAGTGGAACATGTGAAGCACAATCGTAACAGCAAGCAAGGCTTTATATGCAAGAAAAAACGTTTGGAGTTTCATAACACTATCGTGTTTTGGTTTGCTATTGATACAGTTTCCTGGTCATGTATTTTTAAATGGTTAATTTTCATATTTAATAGGACTAAATTTGTCTGAAAGATTACACAGTGTAACAGTTTTAATATCACTACGGTTTACCAGTCAAAAATCTTGATTTTAAGCGGGTCGTGATATAGTTGCTTATGACAGAGCTCGGTTCTCGAACTGAACTGGTATTAGGCGGGTTGTGATATTAACCGAGGTGATATTAACGGTGTTACGCTGTAGCTATTGGATATGTGTGTAAAACCTTGTTAAGATGAAGTTTTATGTCAATGTTTGGAATCCACTTCCAAAAAATGTAATATACACCCTATACAGTATAACGCTTCAAATCGTCATGGAAACGTGCTGATTCGAAATGTCTTTGTAACGTAATATACTACTAAGTAAATATTGTCAGTACGTATGTGAAATATTTGGCGTTTTAGATTAATTTGCTGTCCAAATTATTCATACCGAGTTTGAAAGGGATGCTACATATACACATGTAACCTTTCTCGCGATAGGTACTTGCTTTTATACTTCCGAAACGACGAGCGAACTTCTGGAAGTCAACGGCAAGCTGACGATGTTAGGTCTGGCATTGGATGCTAATCTTGTGCATACTGGTTCATCTATTATCATTAATGCTGTGACAGACAAGATCACAATAAATGATGGACAATTCGTGTTGCAGAACTCTGCGAAAGATGGAACTGGACCAGAGTTTCTCTTCCACTCCGTCTCTTCTTATAGGGCTGTTTTAGGAATACTTCGAGGACAGTTAGATGTATTGGGTGTTTCCTCGCCTGTAGAATTTCTCTACAGTAAAGGGGTTCGTGACCGTACATACAGCTTCAGAGCTCCCATCGCGGCATCGTGGCACGGAGAAAGCGATATGTTCTCCTTTCCGATTGTGTTATTCCCCAACCCAACACTCGAAAACCCGATTTACTGGGTAAGTTTTGTCATGCTTCTTTATATATTGCCTATTGCCGGTGTAGTCACGTGATTTGCATTTGTGATTGCAAATCAGGCGTTCCATTTCATGCCGATTAAAAGGCTTTTGTTTCGCGGGTGTGCATGGGTTTGAATCCCAGCAGGACCAGCTGCTTTGATCATGTTTTTGCCCTGGTGGCGAGGAGCTTAATCTGTTGCGCCATGCTGCACAGTAATATCATCATTGCAGAGGGGGTTCGAAACGTGCAACCAATAGTTTCAGACAACGGAG
>OFHS01001009.1:12543-32231 GCA_900245855.1 Calvadosia cruxmelitensis
AACAACCACATCTGGTCGGAGCATTCCACTGATTTCTCATTTTTTCTATTGCATTAGTATGCACAAATTTGACAGATATAATATTACATACCCACTATGTCTTACAGAACTAAAAGGCCACATTACATTTCTCATTTCTCGTTTCACACATTTCTCCATGCATTTTCTAGTAGTACAGTATTAGGTAATGCGATACACCAATAGGAAAGCTGATTCAATATCTCTTCTCTATCATCCTGCTATTTAAAAATACAATTATTTTCATCTGTGCTCATCTGTGCTAATCACGAGAACTCACGACACGTAGCTTTGCTAATACTCGTACAAGTTTAAAACAAGGGTAACATATCCTGAGCTATATGAAACGGATAATATCTGCTTACTGAGCCTCATAATCAGTTACAAGTGCATAAGATGTATACCTACCATCTCCTTAGCCTGCGTGCAGACAAACTATGCTCTTGGTAAAATAGTACGTCTGCGCAGTTATGCGAAGTTGCCTGTTCTCCTACTACCAGTTTCTGGGTTGTGTGCTGTGATTGGTTAGTTCGAGTCTATTGTTTTTGAAAGGAACTTTTGTTGACGTGGAGACAAGACTGAAATCACACCAGCGTCCTTTTGTCAAAAGTGTTGCATTTGAAAATCCAACACCTGGTTAACTGCTTCTGCAGACAGACACGTCAGGCAACATAGAGTTGTTAGACTGCTGATGAAACGTTGCTAGGTAGCAACCAATCACAAGGGTCAGCGAATTCACCCAATCAAAGCATATTAACCAATAGCTGGTAGTAGGAGAACAAGCAACTTCGCACATCTGCGAATATGTCTTAATTTAACGAAAAAATATCTCTGCTGCACGCAGGCTACCATCTCCTATGATTGTATTTTTATAAAAGCTCTAAAACAACCTAATAACATTTATGAGAACTCACAAAAGGCAAAATACAAATTCCATTTTGTTTGATGCAAATGATGTATGACCAAAGTATACTCTATTTGAAAGTAAGCGGTTTACAACCGACTTAGCTTCACTGGAATTAGACTGTGACCGCTCAAAGGACTAATCAGGCAGGAACCTCATTACCATACTATCTTCATTGGGGTAACTAGTCCAAAACACTTTCTCATGATGTGGTCTGATAAAGCAATTGCACTGTATCATGTAGAGCAGGTTGCATTACTGGCATTATCAAAACAGAAGGGTCACTAAAGATAGAAATGCTATGTTGAACATTTACTTAAGGCGATTTTCGGAGTAGAGCTCCAAAGGCCAATGATTTTAAAACTTTAACTGTTTTCTGAAGCTTATAATAGAGGATATGCTTTAGATAAAAACAACAACAGGTAAAATCGGTCGGTGGTTCGGTCACCATCAGCGTTGCGTTAAATTGTAGCGTCGCTATCCATGCGGTGCTCATCTTTGATTCAAAGTCCGATATGAGCCAGGAGTTGCTTGGAGACTTATCAGGTGCAAGGGGCCAGTCCACGGACCTGACTCCTGTTACCTTGCGGACAATTGCTTGTGCTTCCC
Source organism: Calvadosia cruxmelitensis (assembly GCA_900245855.1). Lineage (NCBI taxonomy): Eukaryota > Metazoa > Cnidaria > Staurozoa > Stauromedusae > Kishinouyeidae > Calvadosia > Calvadosia cruxmelitensis. The sequence continues at coordinate 14,075 of OFHS01001009.1, forward strand.
ATTGAGGAAAACCACGATAGCATACAAGGCTGTGTTTGATCCTGGCGTGATTCAAACCCTGGAACTTTCGATCGAGAGCCTGGTTGGACTGAGCTAATCCGCAATACTTTAGGTGCCCGTGTGGAGTTTGTCCGCCATGTTGATAGTTTTTCCTGCGTATTTTCCACTCCATACCTCAAATAGGAGGAATTCGTTACGCTTCGTCTTCTTTGCAAGAAAGAAACTGAACAGTTTAACATGGCAGGCTTCCATTTGTAAGCATGCGCAGCATCTTAGCGCAAAGAAGCTACACTGGCACTGAAACGAGAGAGCTGTGACAGTCACCTCAATGAAGTTCGACAACAAATAATGCACTAATTAGAGGGAAAATTTTCCAACAGGTTTATCCGAAAAGCAAAAGTTTTTGCTAGTTTAGGTAGCTTTATCATCTTAATTTCTGTAAATGTCTAATGTTCAAATGCCCAGTTCTTTGTGAGGGCCCAAAGTTAAAAATGTTTAATTGAAATGCCCATTCAGTTTTCTTAGCTGTGAGGCATGTGTTTTTTACCATTTAGTTTACAGCATTCATGAAAAGGAACCAGACTGTCAATCTGCAACATATGAAAACGACATTGGAATATTACATTGAGCTTGCGGAAAAGCATATATCATCGATCGCATCAACAGTGGATGGTGCTGGAAACCAGCAGCAAACACTCAAAGATCTTGCTAGCAGCGTGAAACAGAATCTACTGGATGTCGAGAAGAAACTAGAGGAGATGGCTAACGTGTTTGCAACATTAAAGCCTCAACTTGACAGAGATTGTGTGTCAGATTGCGACGAAGGTATGAAAACAGTTAACTTTGAAATACTCCGATTTATTACGATGTTTCAGCCATACCTCAGATGCATCGTGACATTTTTGGCTTTTCAGACAAGTGGCTTTTTCGCTGATGTTGACGTTCTAGTTAATAGCGAGAGCCAATAACAGTATCAGCTTTATGCATCAATGATTTACGCTTGCTGGTTACAAAGAACAGTACTTTAATTTAGAGTAGGAAAAATGTAGCTTTGAAGTGTATTTAACTATATATAATATCATTTGATGATCAACATCAAAAATTGATTTGACGAGAGAACCTGGAAAATGATTAACGGTTGATTTCACATAATGATAAGAAATACCGGGAAATAAGTGTCTCCTGGAAACATTTCTGATCAATTCGAGGAAGATCTTGCAAAGATTCTACAAGCTTGAGAAGAATTATCGGTAAAGCAAAATTATTATTGATAACAACATTTGTATTTACACTTAATGTGCCAATTGGCATCTATTCTCTGCTATTTGCTATTTATGTAATACACTGGACGTTTCTTTCTCTTTCCATTGTTTGCTTTCTTGTAAATTAGGTTGTGTTTTTGTCTGCGAAACAGTAATGACTATATGAAATATGTAGGCTGTACTTGGCCCAGGTGCCCGGATAAATTAATGCCAAGATGCCTTGGATCTACTGTATATAAAGCCATGATTTACCAATACGAGATATTACGAACGCGAAGCATAACTCTGCTCCTTGCTCTAACTACGTCAAGGTCACTGAAGGTCATTTCAAAATATGTTACAAACGAAAACTATTATAATAGAATTTGATTTAATTTAACCTGTAGTTCCTATTAATGATTGCACTTTTATGAGCATACAACATTTTATCATATATTTTCAGAGTAAACAGATAACTTACAAAAGTAGTTCGAGTAAAATTGTTCAATATAGTATTGTCAATCTCTATACAGTTGAAACTATTGAAGTACTCTACAAATATTTACAATATTTTCAGCTTATCGTTACTATGAAAGTTAAGTTAAAAAATATCTGACTTGATTATTTACGAATTAAAAATCATGTACCACTTATATTTGATTCATTCTACATTGTTTTGTTATTCGTCTTTTAGAGAGCTTGTTTGGAGTGGCAGAATCAAGTGGCTGCAGCCATGATGATTTATTGGCATGCTTAACATGGAGACCTTTATCACAGAAAGTAATTGATTATACATGTGTAGCCAAATGCGAAGCTAAGAAGATTATCAGTCGGGACACAATAGACAAGAACTGGAAAATTGCAACGGTAAGAATAATAAAATACAAATTGTTTATTTACAGTATATGTACTCTGAATACTCTGAACAAATATGGTTCCTATTTCAAAAACATTTGCAGCATCATGCGCAAGCGCAACAATTATACGAACAGAAGAAGTATATTCTTGACAATAATTTCATAAATTTGATCAATATAATAGCTTAGTAAATTAAATTTATTGCTGATGCTTTTCTCGTCTTTCTCTACATTCCGCGTGTTTTATCAGGCAATCGCATTTTTACTTGTACTTTGCTATATTTCAGGCCATGCTACCCAAGTATAAACACATGATCACCTTATCAAAGTTTATGACTACGAGAGAAGAACATGTATCCGATTTATTCCAGAGAATTCGCAGCTATGAAACTGGAATCAAAGGATGCGTAGAAGCAATAATGCCACGCATGAAACGCTTTCAAAATTCTCCTCAAGAGTTTGATATTGAGTATGAAAGGTTTACAACTGAAATCATCAGAGGAGTGGAAAGAGTCAATGTTGACAACAAATGCTACGATTTCAGTTTAGATATAAGTAGTTCTGGCAACACACTACAGTCCACTTTCACGGCTTGTTTTGGTGGAACCTTCCAGAAACGAGTAGACGAGGAGATATTCAAGCTCATTGGAATGGACTTACCCCGAATGGAGAACTGTTTGAAAAGTAGAAGTGTCTCGTATACCGATGTTTACAGAGATACGGAAACGCTTGCGACTAAAGTAGCAGAAGCAATGGAGCCATCCAATCAAAATGACGCAGATGAAGCCTTAAGCCATAAAAGAAACCTTCATCGTCACAATTTGGAAAGGTTTAACAAGATCTTCCGACTTCCAGCAGGGAATGTTGTGACGAGAGGCGAGAACACAACTGTGGCATTTTCCCAATTTGTTCCATGGCGAAAATTGAACAATTTGGAGAAAACCAAAGATATAGCAGTTAAAACGCGTCATTTGGTATTCAACTCATCTTTCCTACCAGGTAAGATGTTTAACTGTTTATAGATATATTAGCATGATAGCAAATGGCATTGGTAAATAATACGAGACCACTTCACGAGCTACCTCTTTGAAAAAAGCAAGTGCATTATAATGGGGCAGGTTGATGTCTCTGATTTCGGAATACACTGTACGAAGAAAGTTGGATTTGATACTGCTGCAGATGTCTTCAAGCTTCGCTACTTTGCTTACAAGTATGATTCTTGTTAATATTATGGGTCAGAAACCAAGTTTCTTCGCTGCTCCAGGCACTCAACATGCCCCACAATGCACTGGTTTTTCCCATAATGGTAGCTTGTGAAAAAGGTCTATTAGCGATTGGAATGTTTTTGATTACATGTCAACAGTTGTTATACTGACAACAGGTACACAGAACAGTAGGAATTAAATCTGGTCACGGCAAAGGTACAGCAAAGATTTTGCACAATTGCTTGAAGTATGCATTTCTTGTGAACTTTCTAAATTTTTACAGTAACAAACATTATTGTATCTTTCAGCCAAAGAGTTGTCATGCCTACAAGTAAGAAATGCCGTTGATACATACGGTCAACTGACAGGACATCTAAAATCTGCCATTCAAGTTTATTCTTCGGGGAAATCATCAGTCGCCAGTTTTAAAAGATCGATCGACAAAAAGATCAATAATTTGGAAATGTCACTTTTCAAGGAGTGTAAGTCTGTTTACAATTATATATTTAAATAATTTTCCTACAATTGAAAGCTACGAAAATAAATTTATACATATTTACAACAATCCATATTGAGTTATATCTACTTTAAATAAAAAATTAATTAGCCTAATTTTAAATTTAATTTTTTATAATTGATATTAATATAAAGATTTTTTATTGCTTAAAATTTTCTAAATGTTAGTTTTTCGATTACACAGCACTTCAAACGCTTCATGTTTTGTTTCTGTGTGTATTTTGTTACGCTGTTTCATTTCTCATTACTCGTTGCTCGCGATGGTATCATAGCCGGAATAATACACGAGAATTGTTTTATATTTCCATGTAAATAAAATTAAGAGTTGAAGTTAGCAACCAAGACAAGTTCTGAATGTCATCTTAGTTTGATTCGAAGCATTAAGAAAATGTACTCCACAAATTTTTCCCCAACATGCTGCTTTACAAATTTCATTCTTACTCGTACAACGTTTTTCGCTGCAGCTCATTGTAAGACATCCGAAATGTGTGAGAGAGAGACTTATAACATTTCTTTTATATTTTTTCAAGATTCCAAACTCAATCCAGGTCCTGGAGACATCAAGGATATGGCATTTTGGCTGATGGAATCAAGAAAAGGTATGGTTGACGATAAGCAAGCAACGCAGCACGTTCTACAGATGTCGCATTGACTTCCTGTAAAGCACGAAGTAACATTTCATATCATTTGGACCAAATGTTATACTGTAGATGCCGCAATATATTTAGCCATTTCATTTATTTATTTTATACTTCCTACCGACGCAGTTGTAATAGTTATCGATGTAGATACTGTGGTGTCTTACAATAAATTATGTGTTACGTCAGCAGTACGTCTTAATTATGCTGATCTATTATCCTGTATTGTACCTGTTTACTGAGCTATGAGTTTCCAGGCTTAGGACGCGTTAGACGCTAGAAGTCGATTACCACATTTCTAAGGTTATTCTATTGCGTATTATCTGACGAGAAAAATATCTAACAGAAACTCTTTACAGAATTCCGAGCAGCAAATAACACAACGATAGAGCTTAAAACTTAGCAGCACTATTGACAATTCTGCGAAAGATGTACATTTACAACTAGAATGAAATTACTATAAAAGTAGTTAAATGAGAAGTCTATTGCTAACAAAGTTGCAATTCTGCGTTTGGTACTCACATTCATCTGCACAAATCACGAATTTTATTCTAAGAGAGCAATTCTATGGAATGTTTTCATACCAGTAACAAAATAATTATTGTCTAGAAACACTTTTACTTTAAAAGCGCTGATGATTGAAACTAGAATACGTCTATTATTCTGTGTATTAGAATTCCTTATAGTAGAATTTATACATATTTAATCCAATTTACATACCAATAAGGAGTACTGCTAAGTGTAGGTTGGTGTGCAAGAAATCAATGTGTCTTAGAAGCTTAATTATTGCATTTAGAATATTGTTAAATTCTATGTAATATTGTGCAATTAGTTACCTTTATACAACACAAGGATCCATATCCATGAACCCGCACTAAAGCATAGTCCAGGGTTAAATCTCAAGTCCCATATACATATTTTGGAATTGTAATCCAGACTGAAGCTCTGGGCACACTATCGCAAATAACGAGCTAGCCATTTGCGACTAGCAGAACAATAGCGATGAGTCGTTCGCATCCAATGGAGATCGCGAATGATGCGAGCTCGATATGCACAGCTCAAATCGCGAATTGGACGCGAATAGACTTCATAGCAGTTGGTGATAGGTCAAAACTGAACTCGCCAATAAATAGGAAGCGAGAATGCAGCATGCTAAGCGAATGCTGGCAACATTCGCTACACCTAATTCACGATTGTTTTAGCGATAGAGCGGTCGGGGCTTAAATGCTTAGCATTGGTTAGCGAATAAAGCCTCAGATGTCGAACATTTCGGCGCATTACAATCAATCTTTCGCGCTTTTATTTTTTTACTTTGTCATCAAAAAGTAAAAACCGTAGGTGGACATGACGCACCTACCATCGATAATCAATATTTCTATTTTATGTTTAACTTAAGGCAGTTCTGCGTGGATGGATGATATCGACAATAGCTTGGATTATTACAACAAAAACAGTGTTACCCATTTGAAGCAACGCGTTCAAAATTTTGTATCTGGAGTCGATGCTAAAATGTCTGCTGCTGATTTCATAACATCACTCGCGGAGGGCCTGGACGCCACCGAGAAGCATGCTGCCACAGAAAGGAGTTCTGTCCCTGAATCGACACCTTCTCAAGTCAAGGTATCGATTAAATATCCTCTCTTGCTTCTATCGCTCATAGGCTTACGCGTCTATCCATAGAGCCTATGCGTATACCCAAAGCCCTTTGCCTACAAGAGTCGGTAAACACGTTAGGTCACACCCCTGTTGAACATTATTACTGGACATTTTAGTTACCCCGTGAGATTAATGGAGATCACGTTTAGTAAGCTTTTGAAAGGTTTAAATCGTTCCTTTCAATCTGCAATAGGTAACAAAAATGATTATTTGATCCAATTTATAATCAAATGGATTCAAAACAACATACAACTCTCTAGAAAACAAAGCGGTTGGGGTCTACCGGTGTGAGAGATGATCTTACAATGATTTCCTGCTTTGGTGATGATATCTTCACCTAATGAAATTAATTTGGAATGATAAGGCCATCACTGGAAGAACTCCTGCCGCTGACAGGAGAGGTACATGGGAAGGATAATTAATTGGCTACAATATTTCAATTTTATCCAGTAACAAAATACAGATCCTTTCAACTTGCAGACTCTGATTGAACGACTGTTTCAATCCTGAACTTGATTGAATCATAATAACAAATTTATATTATGTGTAAGACTAACAAAAATAAAGATCATGCGAAGAGAATTATGTTTTCCATTTGCAGCATTTGGCCGCCATGTTTAATCAAGATGGCGTCACGTTAGAAGATGTCCAGGACGCAGTCGAAGAAATGTCTTTCCACAGCAAAAGGCTTTCATCTCTAAGAATAACATGCTAACGTTATATAATTACATCATTGTGATTGCATATACGGTCGCTTTATATCTGTCAAGATAGATAGACAGATATCAGAATATTTAAAACGTGTTTATATAGATGCAATTTGAAGCAAAGCGTCATCAGTCTTACTTGTGCTTGTAGTTATTTCGTATGCGTTATTCCTCCGTGAAATCAGGTTCATTAAGAGCAGTCTACAGGTGGTAAAAGTTTGAATTATTTGTGTATGAGTATGAGTATATATTTACACCATATTGTAAACGAAATACAAAACAATTGAATACAGAAAGAATGAATAGCAAGTAATTTGGTTACATTATATGATCATGGGTCATCCCTTAAGCACAAATTTGCTTGTTTGTTCAGGAGACCCAAGAGTTAAAATAGTTTTATAGCTATACAAGTACAATTATCATATATTTGCTGAGCTGAAAAGTTGGGTAGCAATGGAAGTAATCAAGGGAGAAAAGTTAAAAGAAAAGTGAAAGAAAAAATGATAGACTACAGATGTAGCAATCTTCAAGAGTGCAGAGAGTAATAATTGTCTAATAATAATTATTTCAACATTTTTACTCAATCAATTAAATTCAGAACAACATACAGCATAATCAGTGTCGTCTTTATTGATTGCTACTAATTAAGATGACTAATAGTTTTCTATACTCCATGACACCGTGCAAAAGTAGTCATGGCAACCTATGGATTATATGAACCATTTTGCAGTAAAAAACTGCTACATGTGCAACTAATCCGACTCTATCCGATTACTACTTATTGCTGATCTCCCTTCGATTTCTCTTTCTCATCTTTCTTTGTATTATTTGAATTCTAGAATTTTATCAGTTCTTCACTTTGCTTCTCTTAATATCCAAGAAACTTGTATAATTATTTCATAGTTTGTGAGATATTGCTAATCGTCACTCAAGTGAACACAACAGCATGCTAGATGGATCTGATCACTTGTTCATAATCACGAGTTAAAATACAGCAGCAATGAAATACAAATGACGTCAAGTGCCACGTGGCCGACGCCAACGTATCACGCAAATAATGGCATGTCATGCGATGCCACATAGTTCAAGTTTTAAAACTGTAAATCTAGGGCGTCCCAAACAATCAAGCATTTATGCTTATGGGATGATCATGACCACTTATTTATTTATTTATTTTTTATTTATTTTTTTAATCTAGTCATATAATTTTATTATTTTGATAGAAACGGATAACTTGCAAAAGTAATTCTGCTAAAAATGTCTAATACAATTTAATTAACACTGTTTCGATGGTCAAAAATATAAGCTATCGATCTATTTCACTATTCTGACGGTATAGCTAATTTACTATGAGCCCAAAACATCTGAAAATTGTTATGTCTACATAATCAGTAATAAAGTAAGGACAATACACTCCAGAAGAGAACACAACCGGGTGCTAGCAATCGCAGATGAAAATCATCGATCATGCGGTCACGCGAAAAAGAGGTTACAAGAAGATGAGGCACATTTACGTATTCATACATAACAAAAATCATTTGAAAACCATGTGGACTAGGAGGCCACTCCTGTAAAACCATGTGACATAACAAACACCACGAAAAATAGAGTCAATAAGAAAACAGAACGAAAAGCCATGTGAAACTGGCACTTTAAACATTCCACACAGTTGTTCACATGATTTTGACATCGATTTCACAGGACTCCGGTTTGTAGCATAACTTTCACATAGTGTGCAAATGCGATGCAGTCCGCTAGAGCTAGAAACAAATATACCTCTGCAAGCAAGAGCTCAAGGAACACAAATCCAAGTATCACACAATAGCAACTCTAGCCGACAATCCGCCATGCGCAGTCCCAGTGCATTTCGGTATATAAGTGAGTTGACCCCTGCCACAGGTGAAGACGCTAGGAAAATGTTTTGTTTGAAACGCAACCAGCCGTACTCCTGTCAATGATGGTTAACTTGGAGGATTGTTCTTGGCTGGCAAACAGTATATTTCAGCTCAAAACCACGTTCCTCAGTACATTTGTACCTTGTCATGCACTGGGACTGCGCTTGGTCCATTGGCAACACTACAATTGTCCAGCTATTACTACATTACAACGTTATCGGACACTAAGCAGACATGATGGGACAGATGAGTATTACACTATGAATCCAAAACCATGTGAAAACCATGAAAAATGGGAAGCAACTCAAAAGAGAGTCATGTTGAATTACAAGCACCATGTGGAAAAACATGTAAAAACCATATGAATTGGAGAGAAGAATGAAAACAATAATAAAAGTGCCCGTTTCACATGATTTTCACAAAACGTTTCACTTGATTTTCCCATAGATTTCACATGGTTCCCGTTCATATTCTTATGCGGCACGTAGGACATTACAGACACACTACTTGTGATAAAACTCTCCTAAAAATGAGTACTCTTAGTGCACAAGCATAATTATTTCTTTTACTTTGCTTTAGACTGGTTCTGCCAAGGTAAGATCAAGCGGCGCTAGTAACCGATCATACGGTGCACATAGCATCTTTGCCTTATTTGCACACAATGAAAAATATCTTTCGGGCAATAATTTTCAGTTGATTCACTAGAATCCATGTATAAATTGCCTTGCAATAAGACTTATTATTGCAAAGAACAATAGAGGTATTCATATGGATTATTCATGGCTTACAGAAAGGACAGAGTATTATTGTATTCAATTAGAGAATAATTTTTTTTATTGTTATACTCAATTATATTACGAAATATTTCCAATCATTGAATTGTTGGAGAGTGTATGTTTACACTAGACACTCACAGAAGCAACTATCTCACAGAAGCAACTCATAGTGGTTCGTAAAATGTAAGGCGGTCGTGTTACGAAAAGGCCGGTGCACGACGACGTAACGAGGCTCACAGGGCGGCAGGTATATAAGGGAGATTGCTCGTGCAGATTAACGAGGGTGCGTCTAGCTCAACGGCAGAGCAGTAGACCGGCAATCCAAAGGTCGTGGGTTTGACTCCCACGGCGCGCCACTTTTCTGTACTTTTCGCAATCTCGGCTTCCAACATGAATGACTACCAATTTCAAAACCATACTTCAAATGCACAAACGTCGAGAACAAATGGTATGAGAGGGTACGCTGCCAGAATTTTAGGGTCATTGCCCAGCGGGTGTTGCTTGCCAATTTTTAGATTAGGATGTAAATATTGTATCTATTAATTTTAGTAGTCGTAAGATTAGGCCTGTTATCATAGTAATATTTATTTGAATAATGTTTTTATCAAGTTTAAGTTTTTATCTAGTACTATATAAGTAAAATGTATGTTTCAGTTAAACAGATTGAATGAAATAGTCAATAAATCATCATCATGTTGACGCCTTACGCCATGAATGGCGCTTCTCAGCGGTCACGTCTTCTACTACTACGTTCTAAACTCTGACTGCGACGCGCTGCGCTAGGCATGGGTTGTCGGTTGGTTGCGGCGTCGATGATGTCATGAGTCAAAAAAGACACGTATCAATGGTTATAGCTATTTGATTATCCACAACACATTCTACAGCAAATATCCTTCGTACTTATGAGGAAGGCAGAAGAAGGCAGTCTGCTACGAGTGTCCCCTTGCCGAGAACACATTAAGGCGTTTTACAAAATAAACGCTTGTAATGTGAAAAGCGAAACGTGAAATCGAAGCCATGTGAAATCAGAAATGAAAATAATGTGAAAAATGTGTGAACACCATGTGAAAAATGTGTGAACACCATGTGAAGAATGCGTAAAGACGATGTGAAAAGTGCTCATTTTGTTTTCTAACTCACACGGTTTTCACATGTTATGGTATTTGCATTCACATTGTTTTACAGGGGGGTTCCTATTTCACCTGGGTTTTAAAAAGGTTTCAAGCGTTTTTTATTGATAATCTTTAGCGCACCGTCAAAAATAAGTCAAAATGAGTAAATTCCAGTGTTATGAAAAGAAGTGTACGTGTCGGGACGCGATGATTTTCAGGCACAGTCGTATTGAATTGCTATTGACAATGTAATAAGAAATATTCCGGAATGTAAACATACCGTACGGGTGACTTCACTTTCAGTAAACAAAAATGGTATTTTAATCTGTGACAGATATCAATTTCCTTATAATGCGACAGGGCAAGTCGCAATGCATTATTGAGTTGACCTCTCATCTATGTTAGTAAGGATTATCATCAGAGACCTTATTCATAGACCGGACTAAAGCGTAGTCCAGGACTAAATACCAATCTCATACATAGATTTTAGAAGTTTAGTCCAGACTCAATGTTTGGTCTCGTATTATGCTTTAGTCCTGGTCTTCATTCTGCCTTGTAAAAGCAATTGTCCGAACATTGTCCCGTTTGTGGTCACCAGAAATATCGTTTCCTTAATCAACTCACCCAGTCAAGCAATTTATTCATTGAACAATTTCATTAAAATAGCATTCAGTACTTGCTAAGTTAAACCATAAACCACCTGCTGCTCAAATTAAAATTTAATTATTCAATTCAAGTTAATTTGATTAAAACGGGTACAATTTCAAACGTGACTTCAGATCAGTGTCAGTTCAACTCTCGCTTTATGTGGGAAAGGGCATGATCTTCAGACGTCATGAAGACTGTTTTCATCCTGATTTTGATTTATGCCTCACTCAATGTCAATGCTACTTTTGAAAACATAAAACGAAGAGATGCGGAAGGAAGTGGAGCTGCCAACCTCCCAGGTAAGATATATTCTTGTGTGTGTGTGTGGTTGTGTGTGTGACTTTATTTTCTGGTATCCATTAGTTACAGTGTAACTTTTTTACATGGAGCAGAAAAAAAGCGAAAACAGGATATTTTTTCTAGTTTGCTGTTACTTTGAAAATAATGTAATGTTGATCGATAACTATTATTACTATTATGGCAAGTAACTTGTAGCTGTAATTAGTAGTAGGGATGAGCCGGTAATCGTATCGGTATTTGTATCGGCCGATATATCGGCGATATTTTCATATCGGTTATCGGCCCGATATAATAAAAGCATATCGGCAGATAGCCGATATAAATTCCATTAAATTCTTTTGAGAAAACCGTCATATGTGCAGCATTCACCTGTGTTACTCTCAATTCGGACTGCTTTTCAGCGACTTATGATCAAAATGTTTATCTTTAAACCTGTCTTCAATCACTCAAATTACATTTTATTTTATCGATTATCGAACCATGAAATGGTAAGTTAAATTTTGGTTTTGTTTTGAGTTGCTTTCTGGGTTATGTATTGTTTGACTTCGCTTTCAGAAAGTTACGGCTTTATATCGGTATCGGTATCGGCCGATAGTAACTTTTTATCGGTAGATAGCTGGATATATTTATCGTATCGGTATATCAGCAAAAATCTATATCGCCTCATCCCCAATTAGTAGATAGCTGGATATATATATTTGATCAATTCAAGTTAAGGTACAATAAATATAGTTCAGATTACAGTGCAAACAAATTACAGACTTGAAATCGATCTGGGAAATCCCATAAGCAAATATGCTTGTTTACTTGGGAGACCCATGTACTACAATAAGGTTTCTAAGATAATTCAAGATATACAGCAGTAGCAAATTTTATGAAAAAAGTCTAAAGAAATAATAATACAAATGTATAAGAGTGAGAACTCATGCGGGAAGAGAAGGATAATACAATAAATAAGAGAGAGAAAGGAAGAGAAGAAGTTTATAAAGCAAATCAAATTGAGAGATCAATAGAACAGCAGAAAAGGAAAATGCATTAACAAAGAGATGGATTTTGAGAAACTCAAATGAAACAATTTTAGTGATTATTTAAAAGTAACTTTCACAGCATTGGACTGAAAAGGCTATTGTAGGAAAAAGAAAGAAATCTTACCGTAAATCAACAGCTTCATTAAGAAACGGTAGTAAAAGAATGCTTTTAGTTTAGTGCAAATTGTAATTAATGGCTCATTATACAACTGTAAATGTCGTTCATATGTCTTGAAATACTAGATTGTAGCAAGATCTCATCTTATGTACAGTTTGTTAAGTCAATTGAGAGTTGATCAAAACTATATAACAACATTTTTATTACATTACTACTATTATAAACAAACAATTGCATTATGTTATTTACAAATTATTATGTACTACTGTAATGATCTGCCTTGAAATGGGCGAAATACAGCACATGAATTCTCTCTCTCTCTCTCAACTTCCAAAGAAGAACAATGAGATAATGGATTAAAATCATTTGGTCAATGTAATTACCAAAGCGTCGTGCTAATACATATCGGAATGCAATTGTTTTCACTTGCGTGATTTTGAGTTGAAATGGACAATTATGACAGCTAGGAACAGTCCTTGAAATTGCTATAAGAGTACGGTTAAATGCGCTAGAAGTCAACTCGCTTCTACAGTGGATTCTGCCTAGTTCGAAGACCTGTAATTTGAATATTCATTAATGTAGAGCTACAATCTCAGTCCCTTGATCTCGCGCACTTGTCTTTTAATAATGTACATTGGAAGACAATTGTTTTGCTAATATTCATAATTCGAAGTTCATATAAATCGAAGGATTTTTACGGTCCCTTGACACTTCGAATTAAGCGGATTCCACTGTGTACCTCGTTAATAGCATCTCGGTTAATATCACAACCCGCTTATTATCACGATTTTTGACTGAAAAATCATGGTGATACTTAAGAGGTTGCATTGTAACCAGAAATTAGTGTTGGTGTGGTCTAGAGGCTAGTACGTGTGGCTGCCAGTCAGGCGTACCGGGTTCGACTCCCGGGCCAGCCAACACATATAGTATTCGTTGTCATCTGTGGTTTTAATTGTCGAGGGCCCCAAGGGAGACAAGCTATTGGCTTATTGGGCTACCCTCGTTTAAATAAAAAAAAAGAAAAAGAGAAAAAGAAGAAAAGAAATAAAAGTGCTGTACAGATAGGCTTAAGGCTTCATAGTTAAATATAAGCCCCAGAAGGCACATAATAAGGTACTATGATTATTCCTGCTTTGACTTTATTATATATTTGAATTATGTATTTTATCAAGGTTAAATTGTTATCTAGTAGTTGCAAGTAAACAATGATGTATTTTTTTCGTTAAACATATTGAATGAAATAAATATAATATTATTCAAAATTCTNTTCTTCTTCCAATAATTAGGGCGAGCTCATATTTGAGTACTCTGCCTTTTTAAAAAAGTAACCATTCTACATAATCTTATTTACATAAAAATACAAATGAGCGTATAATAATAATAATTCAATCGTACATTTGCCGTAAGAGGTCAAATGACGCATCAACGAAGCAACCTTGTACTGCTAAGTAAAAGTGAGTAAAAAGGCTACACTGAAAAAAATAGTTCCTAGACAAGAATTGTTTCTTGTTTCAAGTATAATTTTTCTTCAAATAACACTTGGTCGGTTGAAGAACAATAGAAATATTCATATTCAACTTAGTAATTTATGGCTTACAGCGTGGACAAGTATTTGTTTACTAGATTTAAGAACAATATTCCTTGAAATGAGCAATTTTGTTCTTGAAATGGAAACACTATTTTTTGCAGTGTAATCTACGAGCTTATGAATAAAATTAACTGAGCAGTTCGTTTGAAATTTAAAAATGGCTAAAAGAGGAACTGACTTGTTTGTTTATAAATTCAAAAACTAAAATGTACGTAAATTAATTAAAAAGATAGAGTCCTGTCGATCTTCAGCTGCTTCATGTAGAATGAGCGTAAGGCCAACTATGCGAAATTTACATCCAAATGGGTTTAAAAAAGACAATCTTGTATATCCTACATAATCATTTTGAAAATAAATAAGCTATAATTTAAATATCTAAAAATATACATCTTGCGAAAAGGTTAGTAAAAATGTTCTGCTAACTTTGATTAGTGCTGAAATTAAATCGGTACGAATAACATTATACGAGTTGCAGCAGGCAGGCACTACTTTTCTTGTAAAGAATGATGTCATTTTAATCGATAACTTTTACTTTGTTACATCCTCTTATAGATAGATAGATGCAAGGTATATAGGATAGATGTTTATAAAACGTTTTGCATGCATCGAATGCGTTCTCGCAATATGATTGATCGAGGGCAGTGTTTGAAACTGGCGTTGGAAATGACCCAATGTCGCTATTGGTGGATCGAACAATAGCCTGTCGATGTTTCGGGGGGTATAACTGCAACTCAAATACTTGGGAATGTTAGTGTGACACTCGAAAAGCTAAAAAACACTCGCTTACGCTCGTGTTTTTCTGACGCTTTTCTCGTGTCACCCTAACACCCCTCGTGTTGGTATCACGCAATCCCAACACGCCTGAGCGTGTGGTAACCATGTGATCATGAACAGTACAGTAGAGTATTCTTTAGAATTAATNTACATGAGTTAACTAAAAAGGAAAAAGTACACGATCAAGGTCATCCCGTAAGCACTAACAGCTTGTTTGTTTGGGAGACCTTATATAGATTGACATCACTAAAATTTAACTGGAGTAAAATAGCAAGAAGAAAGAAATGGAAGAGAATTAAAAATTATCAGAAACTATTGGGGATCAGGAGAGAATAGAAGAAACAATTAGCATACAATATATATTTAAAAGTCACAAGGACTAGACATTAAAATAAAGAAATGATTGGATGAGTAAAAATGTGTCTATATTTTCTTGAAGCATTGACGTTGGAAAATATCAAGACACAAGCTCCTGGAACGACTTTGGCTGTACATCAAACTGAATGCCGAGTTAGCATCAAACGACGAAGAAATGACAACCTTCTTGACATGGAGGGATGTAATATCGACAGCCTGGCTGGATTTCTACAAGAGATTGAAGTACCTATCCATCAACATCCAATGCTGAAATCTAATATGATTATTGAACAGATCAAAATAAGAGCTGATTCGAAAAAAACCATCATGATCTATGGTGATTTTATTCAAGCTCTTGATTTTCTTACTGGATGTCAAGTGACTGGCCAAAGGCAGATCTCCATTAAATCAGCAGTCCAGACAGAACGAAAATACAACGTAAGGTTCCACGTGCTTTGCTTTCAAAGGAAACTTTGGATGAGACTTCAATCACTTTATCAAGACCCAGAAAAGTTTAATATCAAGATAAAAAGAGACAAAAGACCTAATCCTCCAAGATCTAGGTTAACACCCTTGGATGTAACCCTTGGAATGAGAATTACTCCAAGCTATTTAGATCACGAAGGGCTCAACTTCCGAAACATTCAACTTGTGAAAAGTCGACTCAAGGGCGAATTTGTGTTTGGTGACTTTCTTGAAGTTTCTTTTCCAATTCGCGGGAGAGATAATACATTTTCTAGAAGACAGTTTGCAAACACTGCCTTTTTTCTCATGCAAAAGAGCTACGTTGAAGGTGACACGGATAATAAAGCAGCTTTATTCTACAGTTTTGATTCTGTAAGAGGAAAAGTTCATGACATTGCAAAGGCACTAAAATATGACTCTGAGCTACAATTTTATAGTCAAACGAGTGAGATGGCGTTTTCACTGTCTTCTAATGATATTGGATTTGTGAGGTTTTCAGAGGCAAGAAGTATCACTACGAAGTATTCCACAAAAGAGAACGAACAAACCATATACAGTGGAAAAAACCTAATGTTTATAACCAACACCCCACTAACCTCTGCACGTGGGAAGACACTCTTGGTTGGGCATCTTCAAGATAAAATGGTTATTACAACAGGTACAAATATAACTGGGAAAGTTGAAGACATCGCTGGGTTTTTCGGGCATCTTGATCCGCAAATCAAAGCCACATACCAAGCTCTAACTCCAGATCCAGTTGGTACTTTCCAAAATGCAAAAGCCAGTAAAACAAGAGGACAAGGTATCATGGTGACCTGTAATGTAAATGTTGGAAGCACTTTAATTGGAGGACTTGCGAACTTAAGCAAGCTTAATTTCTCACTCATCATGGACACGCCACCATCCTCGTCTGTGTTCTCAGCTGAAGGAGAAAGCATGATTCTTGGAGAGGTGACAAAAGTCACTATTGAGCAAGAGGACGGAAATCTTATCGCAAAAGGTCCTCTAACGAAGGCATTCTCTACCGAACAATTAATAAACAGTACTTCGATCGACTTATCTGAGCAAGAATATTACAAGAGCTTTCCACGTCTCATAAAGTCTATTATTTTTCAAACACGTTTTGAACTGAAACTTAATGGCCCTGCAAACGAAAGACAACTCAAGTAAGTAGTTTATAGTTAAAGTAAATAACTATGCCAAGTGATTATCCCTACTTGAAGAACTAAGCTCCTCATGCTACTATTTTAGTCTGAAGATCAGGTTGATTGTGCAAAACAGGAGCATCGCTGGTAGTATTTTATGGACTGTTCCAAGAGAGAGCTGCCTGCCAGTGTTTTTTTGTAAATATCAAATTGCAAATATTGTAGCAATTAATTTTAATGAATCATAAGAATTGACTTGTTCTAACGGGGAAATTTATTTGAACTTTTGATGATTTAGAACCAAACAAACCGTATACAAAGCTATCTATTTTTAATATTTTCTGCTAATTATGTCATTATTTAAAGTACCTTTACATCGTATTACTTAAAATCTGTTCTACTTTTCTCGTCAACATAATTATTAATGGCTAAGAAATAAACAGTGCAAGGTCGTTAATATCACAATATTTTACAAAGCAGAAATCGAATTTAAGGATGTGAAATCTAAATCCAAACTCGTGATTTGAAAAAGATGTCAGAAGCATTGGTTGATGTGCTATAACAACTCTTTTCGTATTTGAGGATTTTATTGAAAAAGAAAGAACTGGAAAATTTAGAATTAAATATCTGATACAAACGTTTAATAAATAACAAAAATGTGATTAATCCAACAATCGCCTTTTTTATTTTTAGTAATATTGTATGTTTTAGCATTTAAATTTATTAGGCAGAACATGACTGCATTTCTATTGTATTGTAGACTCATTTTTATGATTGTTGAACTGCTTGTGAAATGATTTGAGAATAAACTATCGCCTGATGATCTCAACAGCATGAACATTTGAGTTTGGAGAACTTGTATCATCTACAGTATGACTTCGACTGCAGTCACTTTTGGTGATACTGCCAAGATATGCTGAGTCTCACTGATTTAAATATGTTTT
Source organism: Calvadosia cruxmelitensis (assembly GCA_900245855.1). NCBI lineage: Eukaryota > Metazoa > Cnidaria > Staurozoa > Stauromedusae > Kishinouyeidae > Calvadosia > Calvadosia cruxmelitensis. The sequence continues at coordinate 32,045 of OFHS01001009.1, forward strand.
ATAATTTCCTTCTAGTAATTTTAGATTGTTATGTGTGTCCTGTCAGATCAACACAATGACACTGTTTCTTTTCCTATGATTCGATCTGTAGTTATATATAGATATTGGCTAGCTATATTGAATATTACTGCTAAAAAGGTTCTTTAAATTTGTGGTAATTTATAATGTTATACATATATAATTATAT
>OFHS01001010.1:0-32223 GCA_900245855.1 Calvadosia cruxmelitensis
AGCTTGGCCAGGTGATCCACGATGGGGGAGTGACTCCAGATCGTCGAGCAATGGTCGAGGTGCGGTAGGATGTAGGCACAGAAATATAGTTTCCTGGAGGCGATGGGGAGATACTTTTTGATTCTGCAAAGCAGTCGCAGGTGGTTGTTAACATGGTTGGGTTCACATTCAGATAATTTTATCTTAATTTGAGTCTTACAAATTTCATGCTAGATATTATAAAACCGAAATTCGTCTGAAACTTCAAAGAGCTGCAGGTGCGAACTTAGGTGGTGGGAAGTGTTGCAGTCTCAGGCCTGACAAAACATAGTTATCATGCGTGGTGGCCGCCACGAATGCGAGGGAGCAGTTTACAACGCCCCTTAGCGGTAATCACTTGGTCTTGAAACGGCTTTCACGCCAAAGCAGCCTGTCAAATTTCACGGTGATCGCATAGATTTATGCCATATTTTATTATTGTCGGAGATTGTTCTTATTTAGAGTACTTAGAAGTTGATTTGGAGCACTTTGAAAAAAGTATTCCATTGGGACCAAATTTGGTCTCTTGGGAATACTAAAATTTCAAACGCTTCAAACGCTTTAAGCACTTCTATTATTAATATAGTTATATATAAAAGCTTTAAACATCATCTATTATAATAATAATAATAATCGATTAATAGTCGGATATCGTTCTTTTCTATGTTTTTTATAACATTCTATACAAACTTATATAAATTGAAAACAATATATAAATTGTAAATCAAGGTCATCCCGAACAAACAAACATTTGTGCGTGGGATGATCCTGACCACTACGTTTTCTCCTTATTGAAAATGTTATTTAAATTTGATTAACAATTAATGATGATCAAATGAAACAAAATATTTACCTAGATATATATGAGCGTAAATACGGCTGTCTGGCATCGCCACGAGAACTCACAACAGCTAGGCTGTAACCCATAGCTATAGGCTATCTTGTGATATCGCCACAAGAGACAAGTGGTCGGGTGGTACCTACAAACGATTTGAGATTTCTTTATGTAGGATAGCAAAGCTTAAATAATCAAGTGATGTATTTATTGAATGCTAGCTGAAAACTTGAGAAGGAAAATACGCGAAGAAACAATTTACTGCTACAAGTAATCTGCTACGAGCTCACATCCATCGGCAAACAGAACAACATTAATATGCATCCATTGCATCGCCCTTCAAATCGTCTCTTGAATACAAGACATGGCGTACATCGTTAATGGTTCTGTAGGAGACGAATATGGAGGCTTTTGCTTTCCATATATTATATTTCATGCACATCATTTGTTGCTGGTCCCACGACAGGGAGAGATAGAAGAGTTCCAACGAGTATATAATTATGGTTGTAATGGTGCCAGAACTGACCACACGTCAGCCACTACATTTTCAGTAGATGCCCTTCTAGGGCTAGGGTTAGTAGGGAACTTCTATGCTGGCCTGCTTGGGGCTTCTTATTTGGGTCAAGACCATCTGTCCAATATCGCCTGCCTTTATAGTTGTATACAGTTTATAACTCAAGCCTTGCTGTTTGAGAACCAGCAATTAAATGTATTGAAAATCTAAACTGATTCTGAGCATAATGCATTGTATGTAATTATTATTATCCTGTATCACCTAGCTATTACATTTCAGGACATTAAGAGAAGGAAGGAAGAATAGACTGCGGGAAGTTGCGTTCGAATGGTGTATTTCAATTACCAACAAAATCAGGCAATCTTCCAATTCGATGATTCTTCGTTTACATTTTGAATGTTACGAACAATCCCTCAACATATTATGTATATAAAAGGATCCAAGGTGGGTCTACTCGTAATTGCAATAATATTGAACTTGGAGATATTTTCTAATTCCAGGGCAAGGATCGGTTTCAAACGTCTTGAAATTGGCCTTCAATTGGCAATGGACGGCATCTTGACATCCCATGGTGCTGCGAACGACTGCTGTTGAATTCATCTGCCTGCAGAAGGTATTCTCCGGTATGAATGTGCAATCAGAACAGACCTCAGGCAAGTTTCGTCCATAAAAAGTATAAAAGATGTCGATTGTTCCTTTGTTACATTGGATGTATTTTGTGCGGTCTTGGCAGACAAAAACTGAAACGAAAGCACACAAAATATTGTCAAACCAAACTGTATTTAAAGTCCTTATTCATATCAACTAAAATGATATTGTCAATATTTTATGCGGCATTTAAATCCTTGCAAGAATAGAGATGTCTCTATTGATTACTATTTCTTGTTCATATTTCTCGTCCGCATAATATTCTTCACAAATTAAGACATCAATTTTCGAATTGAATACTTCTCATCACACTGCAAATTGTGTTCCCATTTTGAGTAAAATATTTCTCATATCAAGGAACATTATTCTCGAATCTAGTAACAAATTACTTGTCCACGCTGTAAGCCACAGATTACTAAGTATGAATATTTCCATTGTTCTTCCACAGACCATATCTTATTTTAAGAAAATTGATACTTGACTTAAATAAAAAAACAATTCTTGTCTAGAATTTTTTTCAGTGTGAAATCTATTGCGCATAGCGGTCAATTCTTAAAGAACACATCACAAAGAAGGTAATGATATTGTTACTAGACTCGTTGACTTGAGCTGAATTATCCGATTATAGATTTCTCGTATTCAAGATTTCCTACAGAATGGAAATATGCCACTATACCTTGCTTCAGTTTTGATCTTGTAGGTTGTGTAGCAGTTGGGGCCGCTGTAAAGACAAGAAGGAAGATAATAAATATCCGAATTTGATGATCAAAACAGAATACGATTTGCGGTAGAATATGATATAGAAAATTATTGGATACAGTAACTGCAAAACACATCGTTGAACTCGGGCGATTGGAAAGCTAAGAATATCTTCTGGGCCTCAAAAGGTCACAAGCGCATTCGTCAATTTGATAATTAAAAGCATTTACAGTCTCATGCTTTTTAAATTCTTATGGAATAGTTGGAAATAATTAGGAGCTATAATATATCAAACTTTTGTCATTACAAAAACTCTAACAGGCAAAAATATAATTAATAAAAGGAGCCGTTTTCATTAAGTATCTTTCGGAATCTATACTGCAAATTAATTTAAAATGTTACAAAGCTCGAACAGCTGGACATAGTTTGAAGTTGACATGCCCCAATAGAATATACTAATCATTGTCTATCTCCATCAATGCTTTAAAGCCTTTAATAATTTGCTCTCTTGCGACTTACCTAAGATGATGCAGAACAATGCCAGAACGATGGCAGCGAAGAAGAATATTGAGGATGTTCGTTCCATTTTGTTTTTGGGGCCTTTCAGTTCCTATCTGATGAGTGATGAGTGAATGATTTCATAATAATTCTTTCTGTATTTATTAGATATTTGCTGTTGAATCAGCTGAAATATAATCTGTGGAATTTCTTATTACAACGGAGCCTCACATTCACACTAATGGCGACACAAATAGAGGATGTTTTGTAATGCTCAAATTGCACCATCGTAATCAAATAAGACAAAGCCGAACTAGCATCGCATGATGCTAATGTCTCTGGAGCTACTAAGATATTGCATTGCATCAGTACAAATTCTATGCACTGTGCATATATAACTTGAATTACATGGTTACAGATGCAAAGCCTCTTCTGTTGTTGTATCAGATATTATTATTTTCAAAAGTTCAAATAAATATCATCATTGAAACAGGCCTTTTCTTACGACTAATAAAATTAATAGCTACATTATTTACATTTTTCAATCTAAAAATTGGCAAATAAAAATTGTTTCAGAATTTCAAAATCAACTAATTAATCACTTACTAAAATCAATTCATATATAATTCTCAAGACAAACTTCTTTCTTTATCTTATTTATCAGATTGACTTATAAATACGAGCAAACTTTTGAATGATGGAATATGAATCCCATTGTAAATTACCTCGATGAAGCTGCAGTTTCAACTTTAAATTGTAAACAGGTATAAGCGTGATGTATTTCACAACGGAACAGCAATCTTTCGGGTGCAATCAAATCTGTTACAATAATGTGGACTTGTTTTCCTGGCAGTTTAAATACACTTCAGCTATATAATAATATAGCTATATTTCTATGCATTTGTATTTGAATAAAATATCCGACTTCTTCTAGGCACAACCAACACATCCCCCCTCCAAGGATAAAAAGAATTAATCAAATAACACAAGGATTGTCCAAAAAACAGCTATATAATTCTTGCTCTTGCTTGAAATTACAATACAATCGCGTTTTGAAATGCGACCACGACGACGATTAAATAATTCTATTTTTACGCAGGTTGGCAATAGTGTTTACTAAACCACAGCTGCAAACTCTGAAGCCACGATATAGCTGATCAAATAATGCGATACGTGCCCTGGATCTCGTGAGCTCTATTATGCGTCAGGATTGTGACTGGTATCAAGCTGTATTCGATGGCTCTCCCCGTCTTAAACAGTGATCGTGGAATGAGCAACACATTTGCATTGTTTTAACATTCTGAGAAGAGGGAGTCGAAGGTGGTCTGTTAGAATATAGCTGGCCGCTTATGACAGGCGGTCGCTTAAGACAGGTGATGGCTTAAAACAGGTGGTCGCTTAAGACAGGTAGTCACAAGAGTTTTTTATACTGTAGCTTGATTGTATGCATGTATGTATGTTTGTAACGTAGCCACTCCTGTTCCAATTAGCAAATTGTTGAATTTTTTTCGTTCCCTTAGTTACCGAGTATTTTAACCTCGTATTCATATAAATAACCGCCTGCAATCTCATTAGCATATTTCTTAGAGCAGGAGCAATCGGACTTGATTTTTGTGAGCAACTTATTATTTATCTTTTTGTGTTAGCTACTGTGAATTACAGTTGTGTTTTTAATTGAACTGGACTGGTCTGTCTCTATGAAACATAATTCGAAGCCAGTACCAACGCTTGCATAGTTACGAAATTGTTATCGCCAAGGGCAGCATAATCTTTTCGAAAGATAAAAACACTGAACCATGCATGACAAGAGCCACGGGGACAAGCTTATACTTACAAGGATTCAACGATGTTATATCATAGTTTCATTTTATCTACAGTTGAATAATTTGGAGAAATAATTAAACGCAATCATTAAAATGTAGAGACAATAAAGTAATTATAGAATGAGTGCAATTTGTGCATAACAGAAAATGTCGTCCAAGAAAACCTGTGTCATCCCAAACGACAGCTATGCGAGCGTTTGTAAACTGGTACCATACTGCATGCTACAAATGCCCTTATACTAGGAACAAAAACATTCATCAGTCAAAATACGCTGTGTATGTCGGCTCTTCTGTCTGAGATAATAGAAGACCTAAAGGGTGCTGTTTAGGGACCCTACCCAGCGGGTGTTATGTGCCCATTTTTATATTATAGCGGTAAACCTTGTAGCCATTAATTTTGATAGTCGTAAGAATGGGCCTGTCTTAACGGTATTATTCATTTGAATTTCAAGAATTTACCAATGGTTAGGTTTTAATCTAGTATCTACAAGGGAAATGTACTTGTCAGTTGCTGTATAATAGTCAGCTCAAATTGTAAACGCTTGAAGTATGATATTGAAAATGACTAAATGACAAAACAGAAAACAAAGTCAAAATGACAACATTTGTTTTGTATATTTTCCTCTACTATCATAATTATATGATCGGACAATTCGTTAACTTACGAGTTCAAAATATGAACATGCTTGCTTATGGAGTATGTCTTCCTCGTGCTCAGTTGATATGATTTTCATTCGTTATTCGTTATTACATAAACTGATGATGTACGGTTTTAAATGTAATTACATCTGTATTGAACTTGAAGATATTTCGTTACTGTAGGACAAAATACTTTGTCGCTCAACGTTTTGTCATTGTATAAATTGCAGGAAGATTTTCCGTTACATTTAGGACCGAATGTCTTCTTGTACGAATAACATCGTCCTGTAGGGGTAAAGTTTCCAGTCTTGCAGACGGTTTTCAATATTCGTCCGTATAATTCGTACGTAATTTTCAGTTGCCGTCCGGTTGGACACCAGATGGTTTTCTGACTTTGACCTTCGCAAATAAACACTGCAAGAAATGAAACGAATTCGTTTCTAAAGGAAGCACGAAATGATAGATCCGGAAGATGAACCGGAATACGGCCAAATGTAAAATCTTTAATTCCCAGCTACTTTAAGGCATTTAGAGTTCAAATTTCTAGTAACATCAAAATAACAACATTTCTATGTTCAGCTTTGCAGTTTTCTACGTATGAATTCATCATTTCATAACATTTTATAATGATTCTTGAATTGTAAGATAATCTTGCACTGCGATAGCTGTAAATGTTTCCTTTACCTTGTTTGAGTGGACCTGGCCTCCTTGTCGAAGGTGCACGTGTTGTTGCTCTGGTGGTTGTGGGCGAGGTTGGTTTTCTTGTGGCTATAAACAGAAAAAAGTGTTCAAAACAAGCGCAAAACGACTTTAAAGATGCCCGGTTGCATTGCTTGGCTCATGGCGGTGACCTGGAGTCATAATCATGTGCCCACTTACGTCTTGTTCGCGGTCCTTTTGTCGTCGGGGGTGACCAAGGTGCCAAGGTGCCTCCTGGTTTTTTGAAACCTAGATGAGTAGCAGAGACGTGAAAAATCTATTGCATAGGACATAGCAATGAATTGGCATCTTTGAACGCAGATCACCTTGAAACATTTCCAATTTGATCAAAATTGTTACCGGATGATAATGAATACGTTTATGAATTAAACCGCGAACTTCATATGAGCAATGCAATAGTGGACAGATAGCCTTGAATATAGGTTAACTTCTGCATTTACAGTAGAGCAGTTCCCTAATATAAATACAGAATAGACACAGCATTACATGGGGCTTAATAATGATTACATGTTATGAAGTAAAAGGTACATACAGTATGAGACTACAGTATTGTATGTGCTCATTTGCATACTGGTACATACTGTAAGTACAGTATGCCTCACCATCATTTTTCATCCTTCAACGAACTTAAATAAGAATAAATGTTATATGTAGTATAACAAGAATGATAAAATAAAAATGAAAGCATACTAAACTCATTTACATACTGCCATACAAGTATGTCGCATTATCATTTAGCACGAGTTGTCTTGGTATGATTTCACTTTAACGTACCTGGACATTTGTACAGAAGATTAAGCTGCAAAATATCTAGCTTGCTGAATCCTTTGCGTTGTCCGATCCGTCGTTGTAATGTAGGGTCGAGTGTTTTGATGGTGAAATCTATCTTCCCACCGACGAATGCTGTGCTGGAGTAGTGCATCACACTATCAACATCATAAGGAACATTAAGGCTGTCGATATACTTAATGGAATACTTGTTGAATTGATGATGGTACACTGCAAGGATAAATGAAAATAAAATTGAAAAAGATCAATGGAACAAGATTTGATAAATACCTGATCAAACACAGAATGAGCGTCATACTTATAATACTCAATGAATCAATTTATTTTTAACTGAGAAATACATTTTACTTGAAACTATTAAATAAAAACGTAACCTTGATCTAGTCCATAATTCAAATAAATGTTATAGTAAAAGCAGGCCTAATATTACGACTATCAAAATTAATTGCTACAATATTTACACCATAATCTAAAAATTGGCCAGCAACACTATTATCGCTTTCATTTTCAACTCGAAGATCATCAAAATAAGATTCAACAATAATAGTCATATACCGTTTCACTGAATAGGGAGTAACTAATTGCATCGTTCTTGAGTCAATTATTTATCTAAACCCATAAGTATATATATAATTACATTTTCCTAGTACTTTACCTTTTGGGATTCTGTCCCAGATGATTTTTATGTAATTGTCTCGATCTGGTCGGGCTTGCTCGTGATAAAAGCCAAGGGCGTGTCCGACCTCGTGTAAGATCTTTCCGTGGCTTTTCCAGCAGCCTCGACTCAGTGACACACCCGACCATTGACTGTAAAAACCGACGTGAGAGTAACACCTGGAAAGGTCAACAAAATGTCCGAATTTAAATCAGGAAACACCCGTTGGGGAAATCTTTTTGAAGGTGTCGTTTAGACAAAATAAATGTAGCAAAATGTTGTAAATTATTATATGCGTTAGGGATATTTACAGTATATCCTGTATTTGTCTTTCGTATTGAATTTACGGAAAATATATCAAATCAAATCAAATCAAATCAAGGTTATTAGTTTGACCTTTGTTTACTTACCCTTTGCCCTGAAAGAAAATGAGGCTCTCTGAGGCATTGAAGACGCGTTTGAAGCGAATGCAAGTTTGACTCTCGATGTCTTTCAAAGCCTTTTCAATTCTCCCGACTGCCTCTGGAATTTTGGCTACAAGAAAAATAAAGACGTTAGTTATGACAGAGCTCTGACTTTCAAATAACTTTAAAGTAATGATGAATTATCAATGGTATCATCCAGAATAAAGTCATACATACATACTGTACATACATCCTTATATACCTTCTTCAACGCATATAAAATAGTAATAGATTATAAAGAAGATCTCATAATTACAATACATTGGCATAATTAGTAATAGATTATAAAGAAGATCTCATAATTTACAATACATTAGCATAATTAGTAATAGATTATAAAGAAGATCTCATAATTACAATACATTAGCATAATTAGTAATAGATTATAAAGAAGATCTCATAATTTGCAATACATTGGCATAATTAGTAATAGATAATAAAGAAGATCTCATAGTTTACAATACATTAGCATAATTAGTAATAAATTATAAAGAAGATCTCATAATTTACAATACATTAGCATAATTAGTAATAGATTACAAAGAAGATCTCATAATTTACAATACATTGGCATAATTAGTAGTAGATTATAAAGAAGATCTCATAATTTACAATACATTGGCATAATTAGTAATAGATTATAAAGAAGATCTCATAATTTACAATACATTAGCATAATTAGTAATAGATATTCAGGAACTCACTAAGAGATGACAGGTATTCGTATGGGACCGGATTGGGCCAGAGTTTAGCCGTTGTGGCTGCGTATCCATTAGCACCACTTCCCATATCATGTTTGAGTTGATTTGGACGTAGAACGATGTCACCCTCAAATAGACCCGGATCTGAAAATAAAACACACTATATCAGAACATTTAAAAGAGAAAATTCCACTTTGCTAATCTTCTTGTTACATTCTAAACATTAAATCAAAGCTGCTTGAAATCTAAATAAAACATATTTGGAAAAAAGTAAGCTAGAAAATACTTTTTTTTCAAAATTTTGTAAACCGTTTTAGGTTGTATATAAGTGTAAGTCCTTGTTGCATGTATTGGTCTGTCAAATCATGGTCAAATATATGTAAGTTTGTTCAACATCTTTGACCAATAAATCAAAGCAAATATCTACCCTGTCTTTGTAACACTATACATAAAAACACGCAGGCTCTATATAATGTTGCTTACTTTCTTCTGGGTTCCATCTATACAGCAAAACAAATTGCAAACAACTGAACAACAGCACAATAATGAAAAGCTTCTCAAACATTATGACCAGATCTGTTGAATATCATCACCAATGTCTACCATCGGATGGAAATTCTCCAATTATACCCGACTCATGTCAGCTGATACAATATATTGTTTTCTCAGCGAGCGTTAGCTTGGCAATCTAGTCGCTTATGAAATACAAGCTGAACTAACATAAATGGGGGTGAGAACCAAGAATTCGGTCTCAAAAGAATCGCGTAAGCGATCGTTCAAGGTGAGAACTATCTACAAAGAGAAACTTAATTACAGGCAGTGCCTTATATGCTATTGCATAAATTTCAGATTTCCGGTCTTCAAATAATACTTGCAATTATTCTTGAACTTGCAAGGGCAGAATCGTAACAAACTATTTAAAACTGGATAGAGCCTTAATTATCGCTAAATGTGCATTTCGAAAGGAACAAGTATCGCAAACATTGCAGCTTTCTACGATTATCTAGAAAAACAGATGTTTGAGGCAATAATTGCTCAGTTTTCTTTGATCTTGCGGCTGGTTCCTAAATACAATGTAGATTTGAGTTTTGTTTTGGCGAGCATCCTGAGGTTTTCGTACGGTGATGTACTTCTGTGACTTCCATTGACATTTTGCTACTTGTAAATTTGTAAGGATCATTTTACATATTGTTACTATGGTAACACCTCAAGGAAGGCTGTGCGCACGACGAGAAAGATTTTCCAGTAGCTGTACGTGACTGGAGTCAACACAACCAGTTTTAAGAATTGAAGCAAGAATTTAAGGTTAGCATTACGAAGAATAATATTGAAGAGATTAATAATCGAATATTTGTTGTCTTTTTACCAAGAAGAAGCAAATTGCATCGTGGCAGCTTCACTAACGGAAGATCTGCAGCTTCGCAATTACCAAAATGGACCCAAATTAATTTGCTCTCTGCATCCTTCTGGCTATCACTTTTCAACTATCAGTTTATAATCATGTACTGTAGAAACAGCAAAATGATTTCTCAGGGTAATAGAAAATTTGATTGATCAACGAAATTACAAATTAGGCTCCTAAACGTAAACAAATTGAACGTAACTTCTTGGGAGTCTATTTTTGTCCTGTCTGCAAATTCCTGTTCCCTATTAAACAATTTCATGAGCCTCTTTCTCTGTCGTAAATTGCATAGCTGGTGTAAAGGTCAAGCTTCATCCAGACACTTTGACCTCACGTAAACGCCGATAATTACATGCTGTCGTAAGAGAAGAATCAAAGTATAATTATTAAGGTTAATTATAGCTTATTCATTAGTAGTGTATTAATTACAGTATATAATGTGGAATAGGGATATCTTTTGTTTTGTAATGATTTGGAGCTTGCTTGCTTTCGTGTTGTTATTTTTACGATTGATTATAATTGAACTTCTATTATTATCAAGTTGTACAGAGGTGGATTTTTGAATTACGAGTGCTAATATCCTGTTGCTTCGGAGACAGCAATTTACGCAATAAAGCTGTATTTTTGCCCACGTGAAGCTCAGAAACTGGAATAAACTTGTTTTTCACTAATTATGAACCTCAGCGAACGTGTTGCTTCAAATGTTGACATGAATTTTAAATTACTTCAAATTATTTCTTGTTACATTTTATTCTTCGTACGATTGCTTGATAATGCCAAGGATAATGCCAGGTTTGTTGATCATGCTATAAGCAGCACTTCGTTGATGGCTTTTACGAGTGAGAAGCGCATGTCAACAAAACAGAGATATGGCTGTAAGTCGTGTTTCTTTAGCTATCCACTGCTTAATTAACAGTAAATATGCAACACAATTTGAAGGAAAACCAGCAAAGATAACTTCCTTTAGATACACGATCGGTTTTATTCATGCCTTATTGTACAACCTCAGAAAAAACCAGCAGGATGTTTTTTTACTGTTCCGCCCACTTGATGTTTCTACATATACTGAGCTAAAAATAATCACCTCCATAAATGTGTGATTGATTTCTCAATTTCTTGATCTTGTTCCTGGTAAACAACGATAAACAATGAAACAATTAAAATAGCTGACGAGGCACTGAGGCGATGTTACCAAATAAGCCTCAGACCACGCCATGATTATGCTTCGAAGACAATTTCACTATGCCGGTTGTAATTGAAATAAGCCGCAATTTTCGCGTCTGCAGCACCATAGTGTCGAAAACAACGCTACAGCGTGAATTCGCAGGCAGCACTCTGCACGCAATTTACAAGGCTCTGGAGTCTGCGAACGATGTTGCCAACTTTTATACATTATGTCACTTGCGACATTAGTCCCGCCATCGTCGCAAATGTAGACATCTTGAAGCGGGAAAACTTTTAATGAAATTGATTCTAAAGGAGAAAAGACATACTCAGTAATTTTTGTGTGAATAACTAATGTTCGGCGAAGGCATATGCAAAAATATTTCTAATTACTCCATATAGAATCAACTTTGAATTTGACAAATTTTTATTTAGTATCCATTGGCCATCGAACAATAGTAGGGGTCACGTGATATGGTTGATAAAAATATAAATAAAAATAGTGCCATACTGTATGTGGTGCAAACGTACTGTCGTTTTTTCCCCCGTAAAAGATTTCCTAAGCCGAACGCCTCGTAAAACATTGAAACATCTTTGAGATTTATCAGTCAATATCTCCACTGATATTTTCTGATCAATAGTCTGGAGTCAAGGTTACAATAATCTGTAGGAAGTGATGCGCGGTAATACCATGACAACTTAAAACTCAATGATTTCTTCACAGGACGTGGGGCCATACGTAAGATAAAACATGACAATAGGTTGATCCCTCAATGCTGTGAGAATTCTGAAGCTCATGACGGCTCTTGTGAGAAATGAGTCAATGTTGAGTCAATGTCAGAAGTTTGAACGAATTTATCCGATTCTTTTGGATTGTCGAATATAACGAAATGATCATTCAATCTCATCTCATATCTACTGTATTGTAATCCTGTCTCACAACAAAGATTATCGCCATCTGCTTCCTTCTTTGAAGGTATGTCCAACATATTTAAAAACAACCAGCATGAGAAGAAGATCAATATTCTAATCCAAGTAACTCTAATACAATAAGTCAACCGCCTTGAGTTCAATCTTGTAACTTTTTTCTTTGTGGCGCAGATGTTTTTGAGAACATTAGCATGTAACCATGAATAACTTGTTTGCGTCCCTTTAAACGCACGATTTCAGCTGCAGTCTCATCTGGAGAATAGCTGTTTGGCTGTTTATTGCTATAATTAAACGTTTCGTTAACATCACTTGAACTTGCTGAGCTAATTTCGTTTGCTGAAAACGCAATATGGAAATACAGAATAGGGCGTGGCTTTAGTCTTCAGTAGATTGCTTTTGAAAGCCTGAACACCAAATGATACCAAAATGATGACGTAAAAATTGCGTCAATTGTGAGCCTATTTGTTCTGCAAAGCAATTGACGTGACGATCTTAATCTACCCGGCAAAAGGATCTGGAGAGTTGAGCAAATTTTTTTTCAAACAAATTAAAATGAAATTGGATTTTGAGACGTGGGCACGCCTTTAATTAACGCAAGAGTCATTTTTGCCACTTTGGTGAACCATAAACCACCACGAACCACCTGCTCAGTCAGAAGGCAGACAGACGAAGGCGAGAGAAACACTTGGATGGCGTGAGGGCAGGTCGAAGGTTGCTAGATCACTGTTACGGTCATTTGTCTTGCGGATGTCGGAAGGGAAATGTAATTTCTTTTCGGTATATTGAATGCTGTTTGATATAGCACCAAGAACTGACTGAACTACGCGACCCTCGAGGCAACCCTTCACCAGATGGAAATACCAATCTTTTGCATGAATTGAATACGTCTAATGCTTAAGTGTAATCGGTGCAGTTCTCCTTTGAAAATCCCATCACTGTCAAATGTGACCTGCAGCAGCGCGTAGCGTTGAACAAGGGTTTCATTCTGAGTTCGACGATGATGTCCGTGATTATTTAGCTCCATTGTCCAGAGGATCTACCAGCGGGCATTGCGTGCAGTGTCAGACAGGAAGGACAGTCGGTGCATTCCAAGCTGTCTTTGGCCTTCTAAGCTTACCGCTATCAACAGTAGCGTGGCGTCTTCAGTCGACAAAGGTGCAAAGGTGTTTGCAGTCACCAAGAACGACCAGACTTGATGGCAGTCTTACTGCCTTGTACAGATCGATCAAATGATGACGAAATGACAGTGGTATGCAGATGAATGAATGTCTTGGATCAGTTCCAGCCCTGCATTCTCTTATACAAGACTTGAGACGAGCAAAAACGGATCTAAGACGTTAATCTCGCGGGAATTTACTCCATAGCCATTTTTTAATTTCAATGGCCACGTGGAAGACGTCTCGACGTCATAACGCGATTCCTTCGGGAAGGCGAGGGCGTTGATATACGCAATCGAACTCAATAATACATGCGAAATGTTCATGTAGACATGAATACCAGCTTACATCAGCTTAGCTTTTGCTGAGATGTAAAATTCTATTCTATTCTTCACGCGTCAAAACAACGTGTTATCGAATGATAGTAGATTGGCTTTTCAGCGAGATAACTAGTTTCTTCAATAAGCATGATGTCGTTGTTGACTGAATCTGACAAAGCAAATTCACCGGCTTACGTTGCTATGATAATAGTGCTGACTGAGATTGGCAAGAAGTGGACATCAAATTAATTTTAACATCATACGGCGCTGTGCTTTAAGCAAGATTTGTTTGACTGTAGGGTTTGCTTCTGGTGTGTTATATTAATGTTGCAGGCCGGCTGGTGAATCACCGGTTTAGGACTAAATAACAGATTGCATATTGAGACAGTCGTCAGTAAAAGCTATCCTACGGGTCGCCAAACTGCGTTCCTCTTTGATAGTTTCCGATTGGTCGAAATGACGGAGATTCTCCTAATCAAACAAACGGCTGACTATCCACGTGGCTTTGGTGCAGGCAAGCACATGACTGAATGCTGTAATTTCCAATGCAAGTAATAACACGGAGCTGCGGAAGTTTCAGTGATGATGCGCGAAATATCGCAATTGGATTACACAATGCCCCTTTGTTCGACGCGGCAATTCTTGTCGTTTGTTCGACGTGACCGGTGTGTTGACGCAACGCGAAATCGGAGTGCACGAGATCGAGGGCGAATGAGAGGGAGGATGCAGCTTTCAAAAGTTCAACGCTTTCCAAACCGAAGAACAGTTCTCATTTGATGAGCAGAAGTGAACGACATCGTGCGCAAGAGACACACTACGAGCACAGAAAGAACCATTTGAAAATGACTCGAGGACTATTATCGTGTGCAAGTTGGCACGCGTTGTCGCTGCTTGTTCTGATCGCCGTGATTGGCCTGGCTCATTTCCCATCCCGCTGTCAGGCGATTGTAAGCCTCGGCTCGAAAGCACTGCCCAAACCCAAGACGGCGACAAAGGCTAATGTAAGTGTGCATGAAATGTAGCAGTAATTGAATATCGGCTATTACATTGCGTTGGGCCGCGAATGGCCAAAATGAAAGCTCTATC
This sequence comes from Calvadosia cruxmelitensis, assembly GCA_900245855.1. Taxonomy (NCBI): domain Eukaryota; kingdom Metazoa; phylum Cnidaria; class Staurozoa; order Stauromedusae; family Kishinouyeidae; genus Calvadosia; species Calvadosia cruxmelitensis. Next base: position 15,063 of record OFHS01001010.1, read on the forward strand.
CATTGGGCACGCTTTGCATTGACCGCGACTTTGCTGTGGTACACGCTGATTGATTTCATCATGGCATGGATATCACTTTTATTGGTTACTGTTTCCATTCCTGACTCAGCTAAGCGCGTCGCGGTAGTGCCAGCACGTGCCAAGTGGCCACTTCGGGGTCACGCTGTGCTGCCCACCGATCGCTTCGTTCTTCGACCTGTCTCGAAATTAAATCACTCGATCGAAAACACGTGGCACTTTTTTACAGCAAGAGCGAAATAAATTTCTCCCTCGAAGCTTGAATTCTTTGTCGTTTGATTGACGAAGAGCCATCACGCGAATGTCGACGGAGCTTGAGTCCGTGGCATAGTGTAAAGAGCCACTTGTTGAACGGAAGGCAAGCTCTGAAACATGCCGACATCGTTCAATATCCTCATACACGCAAATAAAAGACTGATGGATATCAAAATCGAAGTCCAGAAAGTCAAGTTTCGTCTTTAACTTTCGCTATCTATTTTTCGGTTGCTTCAAACGACGTAATAAGTGACAGGCAATTGCCTGAGAATGAGGAAGTGATTGGAAATCCGTTGAATTTCTTCCAGTGAAATTCAAGATCATTCGCTTCGTGGTAAAGTAGAGAATTGTGGCCTTTTGCTGCTGTTCAGTTTCGCTCCAAATGCTGTGCAAGGGAAGTCTATTGGCATTCAATTGTTCTTACCCGCAGAGCCTATTGTTTAGCAGTCTGCTTTGCCTCGCAAAATCATGAAACATATTCTCACGAGTTTCTGCTTATTCTTTATTTGCAGGTGAAAGATCTTCTGAAAAACTTCTGTCGCCTCAATCCACAAATCTGTACAAAGCTCTTGGAACAATTCGAAGCTTCCAGCCTAAAGAGAGTGCCCAAGTCTCATCACTCAAACTCATGGACACGCGAGAAAACGAACTCTGATTACGAGCCAGCTGCTGCCAACATACATTGAACTTACGAAAGAGCATTATATATATATACCTGGATAGAAATATTAAAATATTAAATTATATTTTAATTTATTGACAGTTTTATTTTATAATCTTTGCTATCGGCACCGTTTGCCGCTCTGCAGTTGACTTTGATGGCTGACCCCCCGCTGTCGTTTACATGGGTCGTTGCCAAGGAGACCGTCGAACGGTCGATTTTGATGCGATGCTTATCGTATTGAATACGATCGCGTTGAGAGTTTGTTGATGATATTTATTTATTACTTATTGCTGTTGTTAGAGACGGTATAGTTGGCAGTTTGCCGTTGAAGCGTGTGAACCGACTTTATTTCGTGTCTTCAACAGAATAATTATGTATGCAGACACTTGACAAGAAACAGCAGTTTTGCACTTCGTTTCTAGTCCTTGCGCGCAGCCATTTCAGGTGTTTGCCGTTGCGCAATTTACGTTGGCTGTTTTCAGCCGGATTGGAGCACATGACCAAAAGGTCATATGTGTCTTTGTCAGTTCAGATCGTGTCAGCTGACGCAGCAATGTCAGTAGGGAGATACAATTGCATATGATATGTGGGGTCGTTCTAAATCCAGCTCGTCTCCCGCGGAGTGTTGGGTGTAGATCACAATGCATTGATTCTTATAATGCCCCAGAACGATGCCTTTATCGCCGATGGGCCACTCCTCGCCGGCTTATTGTACTGACTCTGTGTACCTTGCGTGCCTGGCTTACGACTGTGAGAAAAAGCCTCCTTGGAACCCCTCAATAGATCCGTGTATTTGGTCAAGCAGGAAGGTGTGTCTTCGGCGCATGTCAATTGACAAGATCATTCGGAGTATGACAATCCATTTGTCTGCTCTATCAACGGCTGAACAAGCTGTCAGCAACGATCATCGAAGCGACCTCATCGCTGGCGGTTTCTTAGGCTTCGAATCTCAATATGCAATGCAGGCCGCTTACTGTGATCGTGTCGTTATAACACTGAAGTCGCAGCTACTGTCGTCAGAGACAGTGCCTAAGGCCCATTTACCACTCGTTGGCAAATAAACAGGGCAAATGTTGACTGGTTTTCTACGTCATTGTAGTTGGGTTCAATCGCTTTGAAATATGCAGCCAATAGGTCCAGACAGGATGCTATGGAAGCAGAGACGATTCATCTGTCAACGCTACAGAAAATGGACAGCAAGGCCCATCGCAATGTCACTAATAACAGCTAGACACAGTATGCTCTTGGGCGCGGCAGACGTTCCGATACATGTTTGAATTTCGTAGCGAGAGCTCACCGTTCTCAGGAATTCTGAAGTTGCAAGTGGTCTAGTAATATGATCTGTCTCATTCCTCCGGTTAAAACAGGAATAACCTATCAACACCAGCCGTTACACTTGCACTGAGTTTAGAACTGTGGCTTTTGTCATTTCATTTATTGGCGGATTTGAAATTGTTTAAATCCTTGGGTCACATTTCTCGGATCTCTGGTTGTGGCATAAGGCAATGTTAATACAAAGGACGGAAATATCATCCATTGGTAGAAATCGTCGTTAATGGTCGATGATTAAGAGTTCCGCCTATTGTTGACTTTGTAGCTCGGGCGCCATTGCTTCCAAATTAGGGCAGCTGTTACAACATAATGTATACATTAAGCCCGGAGGGAGTCACGCGGTAACATCACATAAAACACATATCGCAATAACCAGAGGTGATTTAATTTTCAAATTCCCATTATCATGGTACAGCTGTCAATTTCCTTTTGATTTACAGTTGCCAACTTCAATTTGTAATTCAAAATGAAAAAAGTGTTTATTTTGCAATACTGTGATGTTTGTATAAAAAACATTGCTACTTTTGTGCTTAATTCTCGACAAACGGGCTCTTCCTTGCAATTTCTTTTTCTTCTGTTCCTTCTCTCTCTTAATTTATCTTAAGTTATGGTATCATTTCGATTACAATTTTCAATTTATAATTTTCTCATTTGTCTTTATTTGAATTTCATTTTGTTGTTTAATCTGTAATTAACTTTACATCGTACGTAGATACTTTTATCTACTGTATATAATAAACCTCACTTAGAGACCGGAAGTGAGAGTACCAGTCCGAGACACAATTCCGACAGGGCAATATCCGGCCTTCAGTCACCAGGAACTTGAAGTACAGTAATGTACTGTATAAATCTCGAGAACTTAAAACTGCACTTGAAGTATCTTCAAGAAAAAGCATTGTCAAAATTGGTGAAGTATTATATAAACTTGAAATTCAACGTAAGTGGAAATGCAAAAGTGGAAAGTGGAAAGTGGAAGTGCAAAAGTGGCTTTACATAAGTGGAAATGCAAATTTCCCTGGAATTGCCTGTTCTTAGAACAAATAAACATGGCATACATACATAACGTAGAGAAGGTCAGAAGGATGCGGTCGGGTCTGCAATCGTAATTTCGAGATTCAACAGCGCTGTATACGATCTAGAAGTATAATGATTTATTTCATTCAATCTGTTTAACTGAAAAATACATTTTACTTGTAGTACAAGATAAAAACTTAAACTTGATAAAATACATAATTCGAATAAATAGTACAATGAAAACAGGCCTAATCTTACGACTATCAAAATTAATAGCTATATTTACATCATAATCTAAAAATTGGCAAGCAACACCTGCTGGGCAGGGACCTAAAAATGCTGACAGCAGTTTGAAATAATGATACTCTACGATACGACAAATACAATATGTGTCATTATCACTCTTCTTTTTTTAACGAGGGTAACTCGGTAAGCCAATTGTCTGTCTCCTATGGGGCCCTTGACAGTTAAAACCACAGAAGAAATAACGAATGCAGCTGAGCCTGGAGTGGAATCCGATCTTGATACCTACTGAACTGGCAGCACGCGTAATAGGCGTTACACCACATCGACATTTCATGCGGTTTCTATTTTTATAGATGCTATGACTTTTAACATTACTGACCTTTCGTCAAAGGTTATCCAGCACAGGTCAACAGATCAAGACCATGAACGTCATTTCGTTTGACACTCCAGAGATGACATACTGCACGTCTCACTTTGGTACTTGCGTTAACTTGATAGATCGTCTGCAAAACTCTGTTTGAAAATCTCAGATAGCAATATCGATCATGCGAGTTACATTACATGGAATCGTAGCTTGATTTTCTAAATGAGAATCCAATTAGTCAAACATATAATTGATCCTAAGAGCAAAATTTATCATTTCAGGAAATATGTTCTCAAACCAAGAATACTTGTTCACCAAGAGCAATGTGATTTCAAAGAAATGTTGGGTAAACAAGACACCGTTTCTGAGACGATGTCTGATTATTTGGAAGACCACTAAAGGCGAGGTTGGTTCCGATTAACCGCTCGGGTTCAGATCAGATGTGCATTGGTTCTTGTTAGACGACAGAGTACATGGCAGTAGTTTTATTCTTTTTTTTGTGGGGATTTTGAAAACATATTCTGAAAGGAAAGCAATAAAATTTGAATTTATTTTTTTAATTTGATTTTGAAAGCAATCAAGTTAGAGGTGGAAATGGCGAGGGAATAATCATAGTGACGTCATATGCCACAAAATGGATGGAGGAAGTTGATGGTCTCTGACATTGATGAACTAATGAGGATTTGAACGCAGCATATCATGGTGAGGTTTGACCCTTTCTGATCTAATTGTGAACAACTTTTTTTTTTTTTCTTTCTGAAGTCTTCTTTCCACTTCTTTCTATTTTTGTTGCTGTTTGTTTTCTTCCCTTTTTTTCATTTTTTTTCATTAGTTTCTGTGTTTGATTATTATCTTTATTACTTTATTCTTACATTTATCACGCAAATAATATTCTTAATATGCTCTATTCAATAAAATCATACTGTTCACTATTTTGTTGTAAATTTATGGTCTCCCAACTAAACAAGCTAATTTTGCTTACGGTATGACCTTGATCATGTACTGTATTCACTATTTGCTTTGTCCTTAATTAATTTTCTCTCTTGTATGTTGTTTTTACAGTTGATATGATCAAAATAAATCTATCTATCTATCTATCTATCTAACTGATTCAGGAGAATGTAACAGGAAATGCGAATTATCCGACTTGCAAGTGTCCTGCTTGGCCGACTTCGAAAGCACCACGGACACGGCAGTCCAAGCATGATCCAAGCGGCATTCTGTGGCCAGGACGAAGAAGCTGTCCAATGTCGGCGGTAACATTCATGATCTAATTCCCACGGTCAAACAAAGCAAAGTGCTTGATGCGAAACTCCTGTTTGCAAAGAGCATCAACTGGAAACTATGGAACACGTCACGTTGCTTTCATGTAAATATTCCATTGATGTCAAATCATCCGCCGTCACTCTCAAACAGACGATGTTTAACTCCATTTAATGACCTCTCCGAAGCATACATCAATTGATAAAATATTGTTCTATTATGTCGACAAGTGCACAAGGAAATATATAATTGAATGCATTAATCTGTGCAGCTTTAAATATATTTCCAACTCCCACACGAATCCAGATTTTTACCGCCATTGTGAACAAGACAGAACGTCAGCAATGTCAATCACAATGCACCCTTATGGAAGGGATATTTCAAAACCCATTGCATTGGAAATTAAAATCCTTTTGAAGTGTATTCACGCAGCGGTGTTATGTTAACCCAACCGAATTATATACGTCCGCCTTAAGTCTCAAGAGACAATAAACATCATCTGCTGCAAATGAGAAATGCACACGTATCCATACACTGGTATGAGTCTCAAAATTACTTGTGGATGCTAGCAAAGTTTATTAACGCATAACACGTGCGCCTGATATATAAAACTAATGATTTGATTTTAAAATATTATAATTTCTAAGGCGCACCGTATAAAACATGAAAGAAAACTTAATTATCATGTGATGTTGGATTCAGGTAAAAAAAAATGTGTGATCAGAATTCCTTATGAAATTGCATCAGCACAAGAACGAGGCTCACAAAGCCAGCTGATGGACATAATGACATTATTAGCCTTTGGTCGATTTCTTTAGTGTTATAATTACAGTTAGTTGCACATAATTAGAGATCTAGTCGACTGTATACGCTGAATTGTGCGTTACTGTGGCTAAATTTTCTTTATTTAAACTTTGCAAAGGTATAATTGAACGGTTTGTGACCTAACTCACATGGCCGTACAGCAAGGAACATCATCGCTCGCCGTTTTAAAATTTATAAAATATAAACCAACTTCTTTTCTATATTTCCATTTGCTTGACTTTGAAAGTGACGTAAATACTGACTCTAGCTTTCATTGCTGTACAAAGTGTACAGTATAGTGCAGCAGTATGATAGTTAACGAAGCGCAGCTGTGGAAGGGGCGTTGGTCATGGGGCGTTGGTCATCATCATCCGGAAGTATAATATGTGATCAATGTGGTAGCCTGGGTATAATAATAACTGAAGTCAATATTCAGCACCCGTCAACTGCCATGAAAGAAAGTTACTAGTCCGTTTTCGGAGAGTTATGTGGTGTCGTGCTGGAGAGGTCGTCCGCATCGTAATTCGTGTCGCTGATATACGTCACTGTCACTGGCGATGGTAGGGTCTCTGCGGGTGTGGTGTTTGAGTTTGTCAGTTCAACTCGCACGCTGTATGGCCTCCTGGACGCCCTTCGCGAGGTGAATCCAAGGAGGAGAGGTAGTGGGTTTTGGGTAAGACACACCCTTCAGCTGTGCCTCCGTTCTTCCTACGTTGATTCACAAGCAGACGCAATTAGCGAGTTTATTCATAATGAGTTCATATGGCAATTGCAATGGAAGTATATTATTTTTGTGCTGCCATCCTTACAGTATTGTCACGCAAAGACCAATATCATCAATGATGCTTCTCCAGCCATAAATCCTTATAATTATGTGGATTGTGATATGAAGGACGTACGAATAGTTGATTCTGATTGAACTTGGTTCTTGGAATGAAATAATATTAACCGGGTCGTGATATTAATCGCCTATTGATATTAACAGGGTTATGTACAATGTACTCTCATTGAAAACCGTCCACTGTAAGTTAATTACATAAAGGTGCATCATGAGCATTTGGCGATACGCATGCAATCTATTGCATCGTGTGAGACCTGTTTTACTAATGAGCCATACTGCAGGTAATGTGCCTTGTACTTTAGCATCTTGCTCTATTTAAGAACGCACTATGGCAGAGATTGAATGGGGATGATGAGTGAGGCATCCGTGGATCGAAAGTTCGAAACCGGATATATGATTGTTCCAAAACTATAAGCGGTCTTTTGGAAACGTGTGAAGATAAAGCTACAAATCACAGTTAATCGTCTGTCCAAAAGGAGGGCTGCAGAGATTTTGGTCAGATCGTTTATGATATTAGTAAATTTAATTGCACTTCTAGCTTTGGTCATAAAGAACAGATTTTGAGACAATTACTTGTTGTTTTAAATTAGGGATATGCTATATGAAGTTCTACATGGCATTCTGTAGAATATCAGGCCAGATGTTACATTTACATGTAAAGACAGAATGGACGCGTGTAATTCAATATCAATCCACTTTGAAAAACTAATTATTTCTCATGAATTGTTACACAATTTGTTGCAATTCGAAGGCCACCCGCAATTGAGTAGATACGCTGGAATGTAAGGAAAGAAAACGATTCGTCTAGACATGATTTACGTTGCGAAAGACCTCCTTGAAGCTTATTATTCAAATGAACACAGTTCGCTGGTTACCATTGTCGTGAATGCATCTTCATTCGTAGAAACATTAAAACGAGCCAAGCCATTTATGTTTGACGCCTGCTGCGGTATGCGATGCAACAAAAAGAAAGTGCGGTCCGCAAACCAAAGCGGATATGCTGGTTCCCATGGCCACGATCTACGCAACGGAAAAATCGCATGCATTTTCACAAAGCGAAATTACTGGTGCTTGAAGCTATGCGGTTTTATTACAAAGGCTATGCAATATAACTATATAATCGAATAAGGGGGGTTATCCCTGTTCACAGGGTCCGCGTAGAGCACTGGGGACTAATGGAGTACGTTTGATTTGCTCTGTAGTGGTCTCACGTCATAACTTAGCGCCGCACTGATCCTGCCACAGCGGGTATGCGCTAAGACAATGTGCATAACACAAGCGGACCCAGTCTCCATTTCGAAGTTCCCCAAATTCGCATGTTGTCTGAACTCGTTCAGTTTTAATTCTTCAGGAAGAAGAGGAAGGAAAATGTGCTCCTCCTCTAGGAATTTTGAAAAAAATTCATTTGTTAGGAAAATTATTCTAAGTGGGCAAATGTGTCACGAATGCGGCTCTCAAATTTTCCAGGCATGGATAGCCAAACTCAAGTTGGTGATGATTTCGGTCTTGTTTGATTTGTCCTCCATTCTGTTGTGTAGTCGGCCGTCAGTGAAGACCTTGGAGCGCTCAGGGTTTCGATTGTTATAGATGCAAATGAAAACTGCTCGTTCAGTTCTAGGAATTGCTCTTGAATTATCCAGCTGCAATATTGTCCTCAACTGCTAAGAAGGAAATGATATATTATTACGCATAGAAAACTATTAAAATGGCGGGAAAATTCCGCAATGGTTCTTAGCTTGTGTCAATGGCTCGATATTGACATACGGTTAGTCATTATGCTCTGGTTCTCTGAGGTAATCCAAAAAGTTAATCTGCTCGACCACACAACATCACAGTATGAATATTATGGCGGTCTCGTTTTTATAAATATACTGTACTGTAGAGATATATGCGACTATCTGTCATAAGTGACAACCTGTCGTGAGTGACCACCTGTCATATGCGACCACCTGTCACAAGTAACCACCTGTCATCAGTGACAGTAGAAGGCGAAGACACACGTGATCTCTTACTTTATGGTTCAAAAATATTACTAAAGCAAAAAATAGCAATAAAATATTACTACAAGTAGATAATTAAGTATCGATTGTTCCAGGAATCGAACAAAGACTCCAGATAAAAATCGGTAAATTCGATTGCCAGGCTACTCATTACATGCTGTATGCAGGATTGTATACAATATGTAGCACTTCGAAGAATGTTGATAGAGAAGACAAACCAATTTATAAATCGTGTCGTCCCATGGTGGAATTCACTGCCTGAAGTCCTCGTCACTTCAAAGTCTATCCATCAATTCAAATCTGGCTTAAAAGCAACGGATATGTCATGTAACTGTCTATTGTATTAGAACTGTTCCTTGCATAAATTATGCACTATACTGTTGCCTACATGCAATAATGGAAGTATGTAAGCGGGGGTAAATCCCTCCTTTATTTTCCTGTCCCATCTGGACAGATAAACATACAAATATAATCATATACATATATACATACATACATACAATGACAGAGAGGGATCAGAGAGGGAAACCAAAGAGACCGATGAATGGGCACGTCGATCTTAATTATCGATTACTTTATACCAATTGGCCGTTAAATGACACACTGAATGATAATTAGTACGAATGATCTCTTTACGTAGCAACGGTTGTGTAAAGTCTATGTCGTCATAGTGTAGTCACGTGATCGTAGGAATACATATGTAGCTTTGTCATTTTGTAATTATCCTCCTTGCTGTCTGTCCTCCGGCAACGGCTTTGTCTCACATCATAGAACTCTAGTACCATATTTATTCCTTGCAACGGAACTCTGCCAGCTCTCCATGTGGTGGGACCAGCAACGTGTCTATCAAATATAAAGTGGAATGCGAAAGCCTGTGTCTTCGTCTTATACCGTCACTGATGACAGATGGTCGCATAAGACAGATAGTCGCATAAGACAGGTGGTCGTATGTGACAGATGGTCGCATATGACAGATGGTCGCATATGAAAGTGGTCATTCATGACAGGTTGTCACTTATGACAGATGGTCGCATATGACACATGGTCGCATATAACAGGTGATCGGTAAGAAAGATTTGACTATAGTTTGTTTGATTGTGGCACATTGCTCTAATGATGTTCTTTCAGTAAACATATACTACATACAGTAGGAATGTAAGTCCAACATGACACAAGAGGGAATAGCCAATGAACTACCTATGTTGCTACCTATGCTATGCCTATTTCGCAGCGCCGCTAACGAAGCACACTTGAGAAGAGAAATCATAGAGCATTATCAAATGACAGCTGTAAATTACCAAACTACGTGCTGTAGTCTTTATACTGTATGAGTAATGTATGTGTGGAGGACGAAAAGACGAGAGACGAAGATTGAGACTTTCGCATTCCACATAATATATAATTAAGAGACAAGCTGCTGGTCCCACGACAGGGAGAGATGGCAGAGTTCCAAGGAGTACATATGGTCGTTGGTGCCAGAGCTCTATGTCGTGAGACACAGCGTAGATACGAGGACGGACAGAGTTGTTGATACGACGAAGTACAGACGGCAAAGAGGATAATTACAGGGAGACACAGCTACATATTCTTACTATCACGTGACTACAAAATGACGACATTGAGTTCACACAGACCGCGCGTCAGCCACTACATATGCATAAATTATATTTGGCAAATTTAGGATCATTTGAAGCAATTTGACAGGCGGCTGATGATGTAAAGCTTCAAAATTTTAACTAACTTACTGCCTAATTAGTTGGTATATCTTACAGAAACATGACAGATCAACGTATTTCAATCACGATATGGAGCATCATCACGGACCATCGCAGCAATTAATGACCAATCAATTTGTTCTTTTATAATTTACAATCAACATATACGTGGCTTGTTCCTATTAGCGTTATCGCGTTGTTAATCGTCATAACTCATCAATCGCCTCAAAAGAATTGGGCAATCCGATGAAACACGCGAAAGAAAGATTGCTATCATTTGTTGCAAGATCCAATTTGTAGACTGAACGACTGCCTGAGAACAAAGAAAGGAAAGGTTTTTAGCACGAGGTACTAACAGTCACTCTGAAACAGTTACTCTGTTGCCAAGGTGACATGACTTCTACAGTATATAGACACGATAACTATACATGACTTCCTTTGTCTACCCCCGGAATCCCTATTGGTGGCGTTTCAATGCACTGCTTCTGAGTTGCAAACGTTATCATCGATGCCAGGGGGCATGCAGCTGAGTATATAACTTTGTTCCTTGGTGTGTTTTATGTAAGAATCATAGATCTGTACTAAGAGGAAGAGGAAATATCTTACTGTTGAAAATAATAATAATTCGATAATAAAATGATATTTTTCGTTCCCAACAACAGTTGCTGCCACATTGTGAGAATCGTCATAAAAAGACAGACTATGGTATAGTATTTTTTATGTATGCCATGGACTGGCAGCTTCTGTATTCTCTAAATAATTTTACTAAAATAAAAATAAAAATTAAATACACTAATTCTAACAATTATTTAACTTTGGAAAATGTGCCGCGTACGCTCTCGATGTTTCCTCGAATTGATCTTTTAGATCTATGTATTTTGTGTCTTTGATGGCTTCAGCTTTCGCGGTCGCTGCTCCTGTTGACTTCATCGTTCGCGGACTGTGTGTAAAGTTTTAGCAAATATTCTTGAATGATCCTGAGTGATTTATTAACTTATTTGTTCATACATTTGGAGGCGCATTCACCAGAAACTATACTGTGTTGTCAAGCAGTCCAAGCATAAGACCTGCTTACTTACTTCTTTTAGAATTGTCATAGTGACAGATCTCTTGTGTAACGTACCTCGCAAGTATGTCCTGGGGACGCCAGCGAATCCACCTGTTTAAACCCAGCCCCAGACTGTCTTTCAGCTGCTCTCTGTTTGAGATGTCTCTCACTCAATAACGCATTCGTTTCGGCACTAGAACGTCGCTCAGTGTTCTATACCAGAACTGTTTCTTGTTTAAAGTATTATCTTTTTAAAAATAAGACTTGGTCTTGGGAAAATAATATCGATTTTCGTAGTTGGCTTAGCAATCTAATGATGGCGTACAGCATAGACATGTGCCGAATTCCATTTTCGAAATATACCTTGTATTCTCCATTTGATCGTCAGTTATAGAGCATGCCTCTGAGTTGACATTTACTGAAAGATCTAATGTGACATTAGCCAGATCACCATAAGCAACTAGGAGAGACAATGCCAGTCAAGCGGAAAAGCATTCACAAACACGACAGAGTTCTTGCGAAATTCGCTTGCAATTCATGCTGAGACTGCACGGGCGATGAGAAAAGCAGGTCCTCTGGGTGGAGAAGATAGATAGATAGATAATTTCACTTATTTTTGATAATGTAGGGCAACGTAAGAAAACAATACAACATTAAGAAATATAGCAAGAAAAACATTACAAAATCATGTTCGTCCCGTAATTAGCACTCGCAATGCTTGTTTATTTGGGAGACCGTATATTTACAAACGGAGATTAATGAAGTAGTTAACTGAGTAGTTAAGAAAACTGATTACGCAGTAGAACATCATGCCGGTCACGATGTAATGCCAATGCCTTGTCACATTTGAGTTTGACTCATCGCAATTAACTTGCACTGAGGTGCTTGTATTTCACCGGTGCGATAAGGGTTAAGAGGACATTTAGATAGGCACAATAGTAGCACCTGTCCAAGAGATAAATCTACTAGCAGATTAAAGGACGCAAATAACTGACGATTGTCTTGATTTTCGATGAAGACGCGACACTTGTTACCTCAAATCCAACTGGGAAACTCCATGCATATTTCTAATGCAAATTTAAGCAAGCCGCCACTATTCAGTATTATAAACATGTAGGTCTTTATTAGGTAGGACATGCTATTTAATTTAAAGAAGGAACATGCAAAGACCTATGGAAATTTATCGATCAAATCCCGGATGAAATTAGCAGCATCGTTTCAGAAGGGCAGCTTAGTGACGCGAAATTTCAATCGCTATACTATTCATGGATCAATAGGAAAGAAAAACATTTAAAATAATATAAACGTTTACAAGACAAGCTTACATTGTGCATAGATTCAAAATGTTGTGTAACAATGGCGAATTGCAGAGGATATGATGTGTCAGTTCGATGCCACGTGCGCACACATTGGCAACCGGACAAGCACTGACTGGCAATGCGATCGTGATCATCGTGATCAGCCAATGAGTGCGCGTTGTGGTCAATGACGTCGTGTCGTGCTCAACAATCAAGTGGCCTCCAAAGTCTCTCATCTGTGTCAATGAAGATGGCGGATGAAGCTTCCAATGGCTTACCGTCGCATCAGGTTTCAAATAAAGTATTTTTAACTGCTATCAATTTACTGGACGGTGAGAATGACGCGGACGATGAGACGTCCAGTGTTCACAGTTGTGGATCTTCGCCTAATTTAGACGATATTGACGTGAAATTAATGGAGAACCAGCCATTTGATGTAGTTACTTCTAATCAACAAACGGATCCCGTGATTCACAGAAAGGAGCTGCAGCAAACACGCAGTAATGTGTCATTGACTTCCACGTCTTCATTTTCAAGTGAGAACCTGAGTGATGGAGATGAAGAGAAGCGAGCTCGGAAACCATCGGCGGTCGATGGTTTACTATTTGAAATCTACGAACGCTATCACACACGAGATCTCGGTCGTTGCATTGATTCTGACGTGACTGAGTGCTCTGTGACGAGCGGGAGCTTTTACATTGCGTCGGGACTAGAACATGACGATAACAGAACAGCTCTGGACGAGGCGTATTTACGCGGTCAAGGTGCGTTGATTTTTGTTATCAAAATAATTCGTTATGCCTGTCTGGACTACGTCTAGGTATGTAGGTCAAAACTGTCTTGCGGACTTGCGCCGCTGCTCGTTCGAGGAGATTGCAGGCCGCTGAGACCGCGCACTGTGCCACAGTTGCGATGCTTATCTCTTTGCTGATACGGCCTGGTGTTTGTCATTGATGATTCTTGCCTCAACTAACTTTGAAAGCATGTGAAAAGAGGGTTATCTGACATTTTCGTCTTATTGTATGGGAAAACCATATTCCTAGGCCGTAGGAACTGATTTGTTTACTTCGGGCCGCCCCTCTAATCCCCAATTGCCAGTCAGGATAAAGAGATCAGCGCTGAAGGCTGTTTTAGATGTCACATTGATGTCAAAATGTTGGTGTTACTATGAGACGGTCGCAGCGGGAGAGGCTTTCAGACAGATTGAAACAACACTCAGATTCTGTTTGCTTGAGCATGGAACATCATCCCCCGTAGGCCTACTACACCTCTTACGTCCATCGACAACCTGGCATTGTCTGCTAACTGCCTTTCTATTTCAAAATACATAGCCAATTTCATCTCCACGCCGTCTTATTTGAATACTGGCTGCTGGGAGTTAATTTGTTCTCAAAGGTGATTGGCTATCTTTGATTCAACTTGGTTATTATGCAGTCTGCATGGCTTCTGCACTGCTGCCTCTAAGGTGTAGGGTATAAAGCAAAGCCATGGCCACCAGGCTCAAGAATTGCCACGACATAACGAGATTTGTGGGAAGGAACCTTTCGTCCCAATAACCTTTGTATGATCTAGCCGCTAGGTTGCCAATCAGGCATACCTGCTTCAACTCCCGTCCAAGCTGACATTTATGTTCGTTATATTTTCTGTAGTTTCAATTGTAGGCCTTTTAGACTGTGGCGGTCTCATCAAGCATTTACGTTACAACTCAGACCGCCAATCAGTGCCCTCTGTCAGTCGCTATAAATGTCTTGTATTTCGTAATGTCAACTCTCTTGCAATCTGTACTCTCGAGCCTTCGGTCGGGCTGGCTACCCTCCGACGTATCTGCCACAATTATATACTCAACTACAACATCATCAACTTGCCTCTGTCCTCGATCAACACAACATTCAACATACATACTGTATTCTACAAGACCCTAAGGTAGAACAGCCATTGCTTTATTGGGTTAATTAATTACCCTTGTTAAGCTACAGTACTTTGATCTTTTCTCCTATAAATTTGAAAATCATCCCGGAAATCAAGATATGTTTGATTTTGATTTTCGGAGTAGTGTGGACCCTCTTTAGGTGCGAAATTCAAGATACTTCTGATGCCAACGGTTGTGTTTTAAATTATGGTAGCTACCATGTTGGTTCCTCATTCAGAAATTCGGAAGCTATTGGCTACTTGTGGTCCATGATCGTAACATTTAGCATCGTACGTGACCCCCCAGTCGCAAGAATCAGGAATGTATGATGCGAACTCATGATCATGTGGCATGGGCTCAAGTCTCCATATCTCTTTCTTCTATCTTCACAAGCGCGCTCTATTCATGTTTCTCTGACCGTGCACTTCAACAAAATCCTGTGATTAGCTTGATGAGTCATTCACAATAATTATTTCCCTTCAATGTTTATGCCTACACAGCAACACTGTCGAGAGCACACGGTGTGATGTATAATTATAGGGAACTTCCAAACTTGTCAATTACCTTAAGCTAGATTGCAGCTTAGACAATTGAAGTAGCTATGAGCATCACTGTACAATCTTAGATGAATGGAAATTTATAGCTTTGTCATCAAGCTCCATTCTCTTTGTGTTATGCAATTAACCAGCTTTTAGCCAACTGTTTTGTATAGAGTGGATTTTAATAATGTCATAAACACGTGTGAAAAGTATGTGAAAACCATGTGAAGTGGGAAACACCCTAGGAAAGACCATGTCAAATACCTAGCACCATACGCAAGGCCATTTGAATTGAATACAGTTTGAAAAGCCATGTAGAGGTCAGAGGACACTTTTAACCCTTGTCCTGCTGATAAAACTAATTAAACAGAGACTTGAAGTCGCTTTATCGATTGCTGATTGGTTGATCATTAGGGACTAACTATCTGATTGGTTATATGTTGCTACTTTTGACTTGTTTTGAAAACGTGTATACACGTCAGTAGCAGGACAAGGGTTAACATGGTTTTCACACAATCCTGTTCATAACATTTGTGTATGTAGACGCCCTGGTTTGATTTTTGACAAATGCCTATCTGATTATTAGATATTGAAGAACTCAGGAGAATCATAAAAGAGATGCGACGGACAAGCCTGAGTCTCTCATCAAAGCTTGTCCGGTTGTTGAAGCAAAGAGACAAAAATGCTCAGAAACTTCAGCAGAATTTTGATATTTTAACGGCAGCACTGCAAGCAGTTTCTCTGAAAAGACGTGAGTAATCCATCAATCTAATAGATTGTTTTCTTTTGTTTAGCGTATTGTTTAGCACTGATTACTTGTTTTCCTAATTGCTCTTCTCTGTCTGGGTTCAAGGTGTCGACACAAGAATCCGATTCTCGTTCATGCCAAGAACAGGCAAAAAAGGATTTAAACAGGTTTGTAGGGGAGAATGACACTGTTGAGGCTGTTTTCTTGTTTGTCATGGTAATGAAACAAGATTATGATCCGTCTTCTATTTTACTTTGTAGTGGCATGACGCCTTCAGAGCTATCGCTCGCCTTAGTGCTGGATTGCCATCGGAATGGCGGAAAAGAGTAAGAACTACTGTGTATAAGTCTTTCTCATACCAAAGGGATGTTGAATGGATAGTGACACGTACTGAATCAACAGCTGAGAGTTTATGTAGCTCCATTCTTTGGCATGTACAGAGTCCTCTAAGTGGTGTTCTTTTTGTGCGTTTTATTGCATTCCTGAGTCGCGACCTGGGATGTTTTCTGAGTGTTATAATGAATGTAAGATTAATAATTATCCAATGGCTGTTCTCAAGTTCAGCTTGATCCACATACTTTGATTGCAAGTTGTACAGGGGTCTATTATCGCCCTTGCCTGATTGTAGTCGTTCGCTTGACCAGAACCGTGCTTTATCTTCTCTTGTAACAGCTCTTCTGAATCTGGCTACTAACCCACTGGTTTCATTTCTTCAAACTATCTTCAATAATAAATCAGGTTTCTCAGCTGTGTTATTGTTCTTTGTGTATTTTCATGCAGTTACTAATTTCTCTGCAGACGTGGCTTTGCATGCCTGACTACTTTCTACGTGATGTCGACTGGGGGAAAACCCGTGGAATCTGCTTCAACGACCGGAAGAACCCAGATGACGATGAATTAGATTCACAGATTGTCAAGGTAACTGATCGTCTGTACTTATTATCACTGACCAGCACTTGTATTTGCAATGCCAACCGACAAAAATCAGTTCAGCTTCTGGGAAATCACGGTACCCGAAGTCTCATCTGCCTTGCGTAGCTGAAGAGGAAAAAGTCTCCTGGTCAAGACGGATTGCCAAATTGGTATCTTACCTTTGCCTGCAT
>OFHS01001011.1:6987-25971 GCA_900245855.1 Calvadosia cruxmelitensis
CAGAGGAATCTGCATCTCTCGTACGAGGCATGATAGCACAGGAAGACGAATAAGTTTAAAAAATCCACTGCGCCATGTGCTAGCCTGCACTATCTCTCGAGTTCTGCTGATAGCGCAGGCTAGCAAAGAAATAAAATGAAAAAAAATGAAAACAAAAGAAATAAAAAATAAAATGAGAAATAAAATGTGATTATGGTCATCCCGTAAGCTAAGCACTTGTTTATTTGTGCGATCATAAAATCATCTCCTTCAACTTCGTAATTGGTGCGAAAATAAAGCAATACAAGAAAAATTTGACGGCTTCAGACCTACGGTATAGGAAGCACACCTGGCCCCTGTTTGGTTATCGGCCGTTTAGCAACAGCGAAGACGATAGACAAGTACACGAATATTAACTTAAATACACGGTAGCGTTACTCACCACCACTTTTTTCCAAATATCCTTTCGTCCACTGTCCATCGTTGCATTTCAATGAGTTCATCCACCATACCCTGCCTGCTGGTGAGATGTAGCCATCATTCTGATTGCACTCGAAGTACATCGTGTGGCCATGAGGATATGGAGGATTCTTTACCGGCGCTTGAAGAGAGCCAGGGAAGTATTCGTGTGTATTCGGAGGCAACTGAGGTCTGTTTGTGCAAACATTAGCAGACCAAACCACTTCAGCCGCGACGAAGGCCAAGGCAAAGCGAAGCACCGAACGAGCGTACATGACAGAAGCGTCGAAGCAGCAACAACAAAATTTTGCCAACCAAATTCGTGCGCTCGCTCCGAAGAGGGGCCAGGGAAAACTGTCAGGACTTCTCAATGCGTCTAAAGCAAACCAGCTAGCTTGCAGGTTGCTTCGAGGCGACAGACAACGACTGACTCTAATAATCTTCAGTTGTGTTTTGCCTTTGAGCGTCTCAAAGCGGATCTTTACAAGACTTTCGTCACCCGGCGTTACCGTCGCGGACTTACGGCTTCGCTGATAGCAAACTTTTGTTGCAATTGTTATTCTGATGACGCAATTGCATTATTTAAGCATAATTATTGTTATAATTTGGTCACGAGATGATAAATAATGCATTCCGCGGAGGCGGAGAGATGAGTCTGCATGGAATTAGAAATACGCGAGACTACGCGAGACTGCAGATCATACATAATGAATGACTCAAGTTTCTTTGAACACTACGTAAATTATTAAATTGCTAGTCAGCCTTACTCTGTTAAATCATCCATGACTTACTTTGCATGATTATGATAAAGCAAGGCGCAGTGGTGCTTGTAGTGGTAAAGTGGAAGTTATTTTTGCTTTATTCTATCATAATGGAACTATCAAAGGAAATCAGCATAATTATAACGAATGACTGGTCCCAATGCGGATGAGCACACATTCCGCTGCTGTATGTCCTTGTATGCTGATCTCAAATGGCAAATAATTGATTCCGGTATTACAGATGTCTGCTCAGTACTTTAACCGCAACCCGCCAGACCTCTACATGTCAACATCTCTGCTAATAACAATATCACGCTCAACCCCCTGACTGCCATGCAACACCATGCTCCCTGTACGACTATTCGAGAAACACTTCAGGCAATGGCAGCCAATTTGCACCCGGGAGACGAAATTTACCCCCGCTCCCATAACACGTGGGGCAGAGTAAAATGAACTAATGAGATTTGACATATAATGTTGTCATGGCAATGATTTACTGGGACCCCCCTCCAGAGAAATTGTTGCATATGGACGTTCTGACCAGCAAAACCATTTTCGGTCATTTTTACCGTGTTCGATCGCTCTGCAGTTCCATGTCCGATCGCGGTCGATATTCGATTGAAACTGATTGCAGAATGATCTCGCGTGACTTCCTAGTGACGTACGGACCAAGGACGAAGTAAAATCGTACAGTAGTTGGATATTTAAACCGACTGAACACGTGACGTTAATGTTCATTGACTTCCATGCTTCAGAATGAATACGACAGGTCAAGCTTTTAATGAGACTGCGCCTAGAAGTGTTTGTCATCGTATGACAGTTCTGTAGAGTATCCTACTCTGAGTAGGTAAGTTGACGGCGTATATTGTAAATAGAGAGCAGGCAAGTGTATGATGCTGCAGTAATATATTTGTGGCAGATGTGTCGGACAGACAACACGAGCCTCACTTGCATGGCTGATCTACCATACCAATCTCTAGACTGGAAATCGCCCCTTCTTTCACCAACGTCGGTGTCGACGTATTCGGTCCTTGGCACGTTCGCGAAGGCAAATCAACCAGACACTCTAACAACACCAGCAAATGCTGGAAATCCTCTTCATTTGTCTTGCATCACGAGCAGTTCACGTTGAAGTACTGCCATCTCTCAGCACTTCAACTTTCAAGAACGCACTGCACCGCTTCTTTTCAATTCGGGACCCATGTAAACTAATCAAGAGTGACCAAGGATTCAACTTCATCGGCGCTAACAACGCACACATGGCCGACATCGACATCGACATCGACGCCATCATATCCGCTGCAGCCAGTCACGATTGTCAATGGGAATTCAATCCTTCTGAAGTCTCTCACTTCGGTGGAGTTTGGGGGCGGAAAATTGGCTCAATTCGACGTGCGTTGGAGGACACTATAGTGCATATATGCTGCAACTTGGCTTGCGCACTCTTTCAAGAGATGAGCTGCATACACTCTTGGCAGAAGCAACATACATTGTCAATGCAACACCACTGTGGGAGGCTTCCACTGACCCCAACGATCCAATGGCCCTATCACCCTTCATGCTCTTGACCATGAAGAGCCCAGAAGATATCTCTTGACCATGAAGAGCCCCTATCACCGAACAGCTTCAATGCAGCCGACATCATGGCCTACGGCCAGAAACGCTGGCACAGGGTTCAGTTCCTTGCGGACCAATTCTGGATCCGATGGGGAACGGACTATTCGCAAAATCTGCAAGTACGCCGAAAGTGGCATGCAGCGTCCTTGTTCATCATCCATTGCAATCGGTGACCTCGTGCTGCCCAAAGAAATTTCTTGGGGGTTTGTGTACCTGCAAGAACACGTTAGAGTTTTCTGCACACAAAGAGCATGTCGACTGCATTTAAAACAAGATGTTGCAATGTTTGCTGCAGTAAATCCTTCGTTTGCGTTCAATAATTGGGTGAACAGAACATTGCGTATTTGCGCGTCAGCAACAACAGAACTGCTGCTTCGAATCCAGTAAACATATTTATATAGATTCCTCATTCACTCACAGTACAGACAGTAATATTCATATTACAGAACAAAATTACCCTCGCCCCCAACTAGTTTCTCACAGGATTTTGCCTTGTTTAATTTATGACTTGAAAGAGAGCATTGGGGGAGGGGGTGACTGCCCCCCCCTTTGCTACGCCACTGAATCCAATGGCTTAACTTTGAGTCGGATTTTTCATTGTGAACAGTAAGTATATGAATGTATAGAATAAAGACAGTAAGTAACAGAGCTGATGGAGACCATCATAAAACCCACTTCAGAACAAAAACAGGATCACAGCTAACAAATGAAAGCCATAGATGATGAAAGCTAAGACCGAAAGAGCTTTCATATAATTCAGTCGTTTACTGTTATTTTCATTGAGTTCAGTTTTGGATTTCGGAAATCTATCCCTGAAAAGCTTCCCCGAAAGGGAAAATGACAGTTTGAATGCACGCTATAATCGTTAATAATCAGCTAACATATCGTCATAGTCTGTTTCCTTGTCACCAACGGCCAATATGGTTGCTTCGTTCATTGTTTTGAATATCACTTCTAGGAGAGTTCGCCAATTATCATACGATTTCTCAGTGAATTGTTCTCCAAGGATTGTTTTAATAACGGCCAAAAACTCAAGACCAACAGCCTGAAAAATCAAATGCACATAATTAGGATGTATAATATTGAAGTAATTACAAATGATAAAGGCATCGTTGATTTGATTTTCAGTAAGGAAGACAAATTACTTAACCACGGTGAGTTTTATCGTTAACGATAATTATTGTTAACGATTTGGACGTCACAGTACGCCAAGTGACAGCATCGTCCTGTTGAATGAGACTCGTTTTAGAAGTATAGCTGCTTGCATGGAGTCCTGATGGAGGCCCACCACACACTTTCATCTATCGAGCCTGGATACGCCATAGCATCAGCTTGAAATAGAACGAAATGTGACGACAATATCGTCCATCAAGTCTAGGATAGAAATGACGATTGCATCTCTGAACTACAAAGACCTGAAGAAGCATGAGATTGTAATGGATTGATCCATTACATACTGAAATCTAAAATGATAGCGGATATCACCCAGCATATTATGCGACTAAACGGGGAAGGACACCACCCATTTGTGTTGTGGCTGACGCGCAGTCAGTGTGAATTTGATGTCGTCAGTGTGTAATCACTTGATTGTAAGAATACGTAGCTATGTCCGACTGTGTCATCCTGTACTCATTCTCTTTGCCGTCTGTACTTCGTAGTGTTAACAACTCTGCCAGTTCTGTTATCTACGCTGTGTATCACGACATAGAGCTCTGGCACCAACGATCATATGTACTCCTTGGAACTCTGCCATTTCTCTCTCTCTCTGTCGTGAGGCCAGCAGCTTCTCTATCAAATATACGTATGTGGAATGCGAAACTCTCCATCTTCGTCTCTCGTTTTCTACATATGCGCGTAATTAGTTGTCACTAACGTGACATACGTATACGCATGCTAATTCCATTACTCTAATGGCGTGTGGTCTCGATATAACTTACCCTGTAATGAGTCATGTAATTATTGAACTTGGCATGGAATGATCCGATATGTCCAACAATGCGACAAAATAGTTTTCTGTCTTCCACATTTTTTACTGAAAATTTGATAGTGTTGATGATCTTTTTCGTGTGACTTTCTAGCACCGTTTCGATAGCAGCATCGTTGTTTATGTTATCTTGTCCAACTGCCAACGTGAATTGTTGGCGAAAGGAACCTTGCTCGTCTAGCAACCTGCAAATAAATGAAACGCACAGCATGTATGTACAGTCAAACAGTATCAGCGGCCACCTCTGTAGAGCAGCCATCTGTGTATAAAGGCCACTCTTCATAACCCAAAAATGACACTTTCTATAGAAATCAACCTGAATAGAAAGGCCGCCTGTCTATAAAGGTCATTTTTCTCAGGTTCCTGCAGAGGTGACCGTTATAAACAGGTTTCACTGTGTTTTTGAGCTGAAACCGACAATTTTGAAAGCCAATAACAATCTTTAAAGTCGATCATCAATTTTGAGCAATTATAAAGTGATCATTTTAAGATGCAGGCTCATAAATAAAGGAAATAGCGAAGCCAATGAAGCACAGAGTATGGTTGACTGATGTTCCCGTGGCGACGCTGGTTTGTCTGGTTACCAACGTACCGAAAGCATTGTCTTATGGAAAACCTCGTCGCAGTATCTAACTTAGTCCTTAGTTTTGTCAGCGTTACTCTAGCAACAGAGGACAGACTTATATAACTATATAGGATACAAGTTATTCAGTACGGTAATCCTTGAAAATAATTTTTAATTCACTCTGGGATTTGTGCTAGCCTCGTATTTAAGTAAAGTCTCTTTTCCATGTAACCTCTATTTCATGTACATTTACCTACAGTATACTGTATGGCCAATGTCGCATTTAATAATAAAAGGTAGCTCTCAACACCTCCACAGATCTTTGCATTGAAGTTTGTTAACTTCTAGTTATCCTACTGTAAGCGACCAGCTGTCTGGAGTGGTCGCTCAACACAGGTGTAGATCAATAAGAACCAACCTCAGACACAACAAACGTCTAATCTCTTCCTCTTGGTTCTGAAGCGCATTCCATTCCTCTCTGATAGCTGCCATGAGTTCAGGATTAATGAGACGATAAGCATCAGCCATCTTTAATGATACTCTCTTCCATGACTTTCTTCCTGCTGATTCATTGGTGGAGCCACTTCGTTTCAAGCGTGTGTTGCGACTAGCACTACCTCCCATCGTAAAGATCTAAAATCATAATTAACACTATTGTTGGGACGGAGAAATTAAGTAATAAGGCACAACCTATAGGTTATTGGAATTATGAATAAATTAGTTAATTACGTAGTGCATAAATTACTGTAAATGCATGCTGTGAGCCAACACCCGTGCGTTGTGTTTCTTCATGTTGGATTGCTGTCAAGAAGACGCTTTACGAAGTTGTTCTTGTCTTTGTTGCGTATAGCAATCAGATAGTTATTTCAATATAGGTGACTTCTGCAGCTTCAATCAGGGCACTAGAAACTAGCGTTACATGAATACAATCGGCAATACTGAATTCTCTACGTTATGACAAGATCACTATTCTAGGTAATTTTTAGGTTCACGCTCAGATAATTTATTGAGTAATTTGTAACTAGTTGTGGAAATTCTTATCATATAAAATAATAATTTTTATCGAAATTGACATTTTGACAACCAAGAACAATGATTGAAATTGATCATCATAGTCGGTAAAGAGTACGGTTGATTACGATTAAAACAAAGTCATTCTCTGGTGTCCTCGCATGGGCCAGAGGTCAATCAGGACCAATCCCAAAATGCATTGAGATTGCACGTGATCAATTTGGCTGGTTTAATATCTCCCGCCGGGTCGGTATTGAAATTCGCTTTTCATTGCTACGATCTTCATCGGTATATGTCTGCTATGGTTCTATGTGCCTCCTGTTTCGATAGGCTTGCGGAACGTAACAATGCAGGTTGCAACGAAAACGATGTAGTTCAAACCAAGGTAATTAGAAAGCAAATAAATCAAGGAGCCGAGAGAATTAGCACTACGTGTATCTGGAGTGTCGTGTGTCAAATCGAATGTTGTGCATCGACTTCGTTACTGTACGTTGACCCCCGACGGCTTTGTTTAAAACTTATTTTCCGAATGAAGTTTCTTAATCTAAAGGTTGTGTAAATAATAGTGTTCATTCCATCGATGTTTGCTTGTTGCTTCGGCTACGCAAGTGCGTTGACATGAATTAATAGTAAATCCTAATTTATCACAGATTCAGTCATAATTAATTCAGTCATTGGACTTTCAGTTCCTTTGATTCTATTTTCCATCAAAGCCATTGTGAATTAAAAACATGTCCACCGCGGCCAGTTAAAACTACAGAAGCTCTACAACAGTCTATTTTGATTTGACCATCTGACACTCCGCTCACATGATCTCGCTAAAATTCAGCGAAAACCCTGAGACGCTTACAGACATCACGAGAAAAGACAGTTTGAAGTTGAGATTAGCAACAGAAGAAAATAATTATAATAACGATCCATAAAAGCCACGATTAAAGCTTGTATGTTACAAACATCATCATATCACAAAAGCGAAAAGGACTTAGACAGAAAATCCAACGAAACAAATACAAAATATATAGCGACTGAGAATACACGAGAGCTCCTGAGAGCTTACAAAAAGCAAATGTTCTGGGTTTGACTGACTTACCACGTCTGCGTAAGGTGTGGCAGCACTTTCTGGTCGTTTCTAAGGCTCGACGAAGAGCAATTATGCCAGAATGGCGCTGTTCGTCGACTGTTTCAGGGTGAAACTCTGTGAGCACATCACGGTGGGGGAAAATGAAAAGTGCAAACATATGTAAACACTGCCCACCAAACACTTCTTTGCAGACAAAGCACGTCACACGAGCAACAACTCCCTTTCTAATATCAAGCAGTTCAGGAAATCGAAGACAAAAATGTGTAATTTAAATTATTTTTTAGGATCTACTAAAAAGAGCAGCCCAGAATGTTATATTACAACGAGGTTGTACCCCCACCAACCAAATTTTAGACAGATGAAAGAATTCGTGCGAGGTTCATCAATGCTCGTGCCAAATACTTTCAAACGCCACCGCGTCTGAAAACACCACGCGTAGTTCTTTCCCAACTACGCAGCATGAGACGGAAAATAAAGCAAAAAACATACCATGATTATGTTCTGAAGAACGGAAATTTAATCAGACATTACTCTAACCTTCTATCTTATCTTTGTAGATAGCATTTAGCTTTTTCCCCAATTTATTTTTCGGACAATATGCAGTACAGAGTTGCGCGTCTGCTTTACTAACTTTGCGTTTCGCTTTTCTTGCTATTAAACAAGTTTGATAAACTATAAATTTATCCAGGCTTTCTTTATCCGCAGCTGTAATACCTTGCACATATACCGCGTAATCACAGGCTATTTGTCTACACTGACGTCTGCATCTCCTCGGGAAAACTGATGGAAATATGGATGTTTTGAGCCCAACAGAAATAGGCAAAAGGGAAACAGGATTTCTTCTTGTAGCATCGTCGGTGTTTTGTTTTCAATTACAGACATAGCAAAATTATATTGGCATTTGGCAATGGAGCGGTAACTATTCTAACGAAAAGCAATCAGATAAAGCAATCACTAAGCGGGTACAAAGCCAGGGCCTTATTCACGGACGCCCGACCGGGACTAAAGCATAGTCTGGTACTAAACATCTAGTCTGGACTAAATTGCTAAAATATGTATAACTAGCTGGTCGGCGCTGCTAACGCAGCTGCGTCCAGCGTCGTTGCTTCGCATTTGGGGTGATATTATTAGTATAATACAAATCACGATTTTTCGTTTTAGCTCATAAAGCATTATCTCCTACCAACATAATAAAATCATCTTTAAGAACATTAGGAATCATAATAATATCAATAGCTGGTCCGAGCTGCTACACAACTTCTGCCAGGGTCGAATGCTGCGCATTGTTTCCCAGCTCAGCTACGACTCCCAATTAAGAGACCACCTGTGCAAGAGGCTGAAATCGATCGTTTCGAACCATTCGAGCGCAACTGTTTGCAAAGGCAAGGACAGCGAATTCAAGGCGCCCATACCACAGCGATAATTTCGTCAATCTTCGTCAAACTTGCAGAAAACATAGCTCGGTTTCAAGGTGATACATACATACAAACAGACAGACGTTTGTGAAATATAAATATAGATTATGGGACTTAACATATTTTAGTCCTGGACTACGCTTTCGAATTAGTCCCGGTCCATGAATAATGCCCCTTCAGCTTTTCACGGAGGAGCAACTAGTTTAGTTCAAGGTAACCGTCCTTCGGTTTACTTGGAGGATCCTGCAGCGCTCTCCCCAGGGGCCTTATATTTATGGATCAGGACTAAAGCATATAATCCAGGACTCAAGCCCAATATACAGATTTTATTAATTAAGTACAGACTACGTATTTAGTACCGGACTATACTACGCTTTAGTTTTGGTCCTTGAATATGGCCCCTCCTGGGGGTATATATACAGTAAGTATTCCTTTGTCTTCAAGAACCGTGTAGCTTCGATAATCGAATGGTAAACCGCTGGGCGATACTAAACGCTTCAAACTAAACAAGGAACTAACGTTAGCTTACGTTACCCGCTACTACGTTATGCCACTATTTATTATAATTGCCATGTCCGCAACTAGGCACAATTCATTGGTACCTCGGTTTTTCATGACAATTTTTCCCAAAAATATGCAAGAAAGACAACACACATGCGAGTATTGCTACATCAAGTTCTTCCTTTGACTGTTAGGGTTATTGTGGAAAATTAGCATCCACCGATGATTTTTAGTCTTAAAAAGGAAACTTCGTCACCACCTGATCCCATGCTCAAATCGATTAATAAAACTGACGAAATCAG
This sequence comes from Calvadosia cruxmelitensis, assembly GCA_900245855.1. Classification (NCBI taxonomy): domain Eukaryota; kingdom Metazoa; phylum Cnidaria; class Staurozoa; order Stauromedusae; family Kishinouyeidae; genus Calvadosia; species Calvadosia cruxmelitensis. The sequence continues at coordinate 16,663 of OFHS01001011.1, forward strand.
ATTTTCACTCCAGTTTTGGGGTCGTGCAAGTTACCTTATTTTGCTGCAAGCGGAACTGGAATGATAAAAAATATCATCATCATTATCATTATTTTATTCTGATATCCGTTAAGCAACTCAGAAATGCTTTTTTCACGGAGCAGATATATGGGAATGGAATCATCATAACACAGCATAGAAAATATATGTTTTAGAACTGAATATAGTATTAAACTATTACATGTAGTATAGTATACCCCAATCGCGTGCATTCCTGATTTTAAAATGTTTTACCACAAACAATCCCATCCTTCTAATGAAAGCATATTTTGCTTATGTGAGACCCTTGTTGGAATCAATCATGTACACCTGTTTGGAGCCCAAACCTGTTGAAAGACATCAAGCTGGTAGAAAAGGTGCAACGGCAAATCACAAGACAAATTTGCATTAGTGAAAATATTTCATTTAGTAACTATCTTGATCGGCTCAGTGGCGATATTGTCATTGGAATCATTAGAATCAAGACGTCTAAAGTTTGATTTAGTTATGACTTACAAAATTTTACATCATCTTGTCGAACTGCTCTGCGATCAGTTGTTTGCAAAAGAAGTCAGCATCTATTCTTCACGTGGATATTCTCAAAAGCTACGAAGTAGATATATTCCTCTTAATTCCTCTCCATTGCTCTTAATGACCTTTCCATCGTTATGCAGGAATCACAAGCGTATGGCTTGGAGCTAAATGAATCCAAATATGAGCTTCTCCTTGGCCAAAATGTCAGTCAATCCACCTGCCCAGCTATCATTAGTGCCTTCAAGGATTTAATGCCCTCCATTATAGTGACTCCTACAGATCGGCACACTTTACTTGGTTCTCCTTTATCAATGGACGCAGTTGATCATGTGCTGCAAGAACAACTGCTCAGTTTGCAAATTTTAACAGAACGTTTGTCAATTTTAGATTCACATTATGCTTTGTTTTTGTTTCGCCATTGTATTGCCATTCCAAACTCCAAAGTTGTTATACATTGATCTGCACCGTGTTTCACTTCTAATACTTTAATTCAATATGATATTCTTATCCGTTCGACGCTGGAGCTCATTATAAATCCTAAACTGGATGAAGATCAATGGCTTCAAAGCACGTTACCTTACCTCCCAACCTTGGTGGCTTGGGAATCCGAAAGGCATCTGACCTTGCTCTGCCCGCTTTCCTCAGCTCATGCCACGCGTCATTGGATGTGATGTATGCAGTGGCGTAGCCAAGGGGGGGGGAGCGAGGGGGGCAGTCGCCCCCCAATGCTCTTTCAAGTCATAAATTAAACAAGGTGAAATCCGGTGAGAAACTAGTTGGGGGTAAGGGTAATTCTTTTCTGTAATATGAATATTACTGTCTTACTGTGAGTGAATCAGGAATCTATATAAATATTCTTACTGGATTCGAAGCTGCAGTTCTGCAGAAACTCTAACGTATTCTTGCAGGTACACCAACCCCCCAAAAAAATTCATCGAGTACCGGATGAACGTGTACTTGTTCGGAAACAAACCCAGTCCAGCCGTCTCAATATTTGGTTTGCAGCATACCGCCAGAATGCAACGGAAAAACTACGACGAAAAGATTTCTCGGTTTATCCTTCGCGACTTTTACGTTGAGGACGGACTGACGTCACACAAACACCTGAAAAGACAGTCGAGTTAATTCAAGCAGCGTAAAAGATGTTGGCTACAGCAAACTTACGTTTCCAAAAAATCGCTTCCAATTCCGTCACTGCGATGGCCGCAATACCAGAAGAAGACAGAGCCAAGAACATGCTCAATTTGGATCTCACGGAAGAACAGGAACTACCCAACATCCGTTCATTGGGAGTGCAATGGAATCTCAGCATCGACACCTTTAGTTTTAAAGTTTCCAGCGAGGAGAAGCCATTCTCACGGAGGGGAGTACTCTCAACAGTACACGCAATCTACGACCCAATCGGATTCGCCTCCCCCTACACTTTGAAAGGCCGAATCATACTGCAATACCTTGTAGCAGAAGCTGGTCGCTCAGCTACGAAACTGGACTGGGATGACCCTCTCCCACAAAGCCACTTCTTGAAGTGGAAAGCTTGGAAGGATTCCCTCCCTCTTCTGGAAAACCTGCATGTCCCGCGATGCTACCTTCCGGCAAGCTTCGGAACACCAATGAGAAGAGAGCTTCACGCCTTTGCTGATGCAAGCGATGCTGGCTTTGGTACAGCAATTTACCTCAGAGCCATTAACGCAGTTGGCAAGGTCCACGTGTCATTTGTCTTCGGTCAAGCCGTCGTAGCATCATTACGACCAGTGACATCGATTCCACGGAAAGAGTTGTGTGCCGCCGTGAAGTTCGCATCAGCCACGAAGAAAGTCCTCGACGAGCTCGACACAGCCATAGATAAGGTCTCCTACTATCTCGACTCGCAAGTAGCCTTGGCCTACATCAAAAGCGAATCCAAGAGATTTCACGTTTGCGTCGCTAATTGCGTTCAATTAATCCGGAATCTGAGTAACCCGGATCACTGGTTTCACGTCGCAACTGAGCACAATCCGGCGGACATAGCGTCAAGAGGTTGCAAAGTCAGTGAACTTGATGGGTCTGAATGGCTCAATGGAACTCCCTTTCTGTGGGACAAGAACTACACGCCCGACACCAATGGAGACTTCAAAGCCAACTTGAACGAGAATGACCCGGAAATTCGCACTACTACCTTCAAATCAGTAGCGCATACTCAGACAACTCTCGGAAGTGGACGATTCTCCAGATTCTCAGATTGGTTCAGGCTACAGCGATCTGTCGCTAACATCAAGATGCATATCAAATGCGCTTCAAGCAGCCCCACCGTGCAAGACATTCATCTGTCAAAGAGAGTGACCGTCAAAGCTATCAAGCCAAAGCTCCCCTGGGTCATCCAACCGCAAGACCTAGCCATGGCAGCTAATGTCATCGTAAGCGTTATCCAACGTGAGGCCTTCGCCGTCGAACTCGAGATCCTTTAGCAACAACACACTCCTAAGAGTAAGAAGAAAACCCTTCGTACGTCGAAGTTACACAAGCTGGACCCATTTATCGACGACTATGGCCTTCTTCACATTGATGGAAGACTGAGACGATCACAGCTACAGTCAGAGCACAAGCATCCTGTTATCTTACCCAAAGAGAATCACGTCACAACTCTGGTTGCAAGACACTACCACAAGAATACACATCACCAAGGACGCTCTATTACCCATGGGGCTATTCGCGCCGTTGGATTTTGGATCCTCGGAGGACATGGAGTCGTGTCCAGACTCATTGGTTCATGCGTCAGCTGCAGCCGTCTCAGAGGTCGAGCACAAACGCAGCAGATGGCTGATCTACCGAAGGAACGCGTAGAGTAGTCACCGCCCTTCGCCCATGTCGGCATGGACGTCTTTGGACCCTGGCCAATTTCAGTCAAACGTCTAAGAGGAGGCGCCGTCAACAGCAAGCGCTGGGCTGTAGTGTTCACTTGTTTGGCCATCAGAGCGGTCCACGTCGAGACTCTAGAGGAAATGTCATCAGACGCCTTTATTAACGCGCTAAAAAGATTCTTCAGCGCCCGACGTCATGCCGCAAGCCTGCGTTGCGATAGAGGAACTAACTTTGTTGGTTCTAAGACCGAGCTAGACAAAGCTGAAGCCGCCATCAACGATCCTGCCGTGCGCAACTACCTACTGAAGCAGAGATGCGAGTGGAACTGGAATTCCCCACACGCATCAGATTTTGGAGGGATATGGGAAAGACAGATTGGCATTATCAGACGAGTCCTGGACGGTCTAATGCTGGATCTCGGGCGTGAACAACTCACACACGACCTGCTGATCACACTCCTGGCAGAGGTCACAGCAGTCGTCAATGCCCGCCCAATCACCACTGTGCCATCCGACGCAGATGAGCCTCAGCCACTATCCCCAGCCATGCTCCTGACAATGAAAGAGCGACCGCTTGCTCCATCCCCTGGTCAATTCAATCGCTCTGATTTGTGCAGTCGTCAGTTCTGGAAGCGCAGTCAGTACTTGGCCGACCAGTTCTGGATTCGATGGCGCTGTGAGTACTTACAACAGCTCCAACAGCGGACGAAATGGCAAAAGACTCAGAAAGCCAACATTCAGAAAGACGACGTCGTTCTATTACGTCAGAAGGGCGCACCGAGAGGAGCCTGGCCTGTTGGCCGCATACGTGAAGTCCATGAAAGCGAAGACCGCAAAGTGCGAAAAGTCGACGTCGAGATCTCCGTTGACGGCCAGAAACGAAGTTTTCTTCGACCAATTTGCGAAGTCGTCTTGCTTCACAGAGACGTCTAAGAGCAGACAGTGCTCAGAGTAATAGCCAGTGTCATTATTTAAGTTTGATTTTGAAAATCTAGTGTTAACGTACCCTAATATATTGTTTGATTGTGTGAGAACAAATTATATTAATTTGGGAGGGGAGTGTTGCGATCCGCGCGACCGCCTCCTTTCCGCTTCGCTCGTCGGCCTCGTTTTCGCGCCCGATGGACTTTTGATGTTTCGTTTTGCTATAATTAGACAGTAATCTTGTAGTCAAGCAGCACGCAAGTCGTCGCATCGCTTCAACGCCCGTACTCACAATCCGTAAGTTGTATTCATTATTTACTTCGTTACTTTTGTCCGTTTGTCTATGGTACATACTGTATATATAGCCTTGATTAATTCGCTCTTGTATCATTCATTTAGTTTCCCTGTTTCTTCAAGAAGTTAGTTTGAACACGATCGTCTGTTCGTTGTCTTGTTGGATCGGTTGACACGCGTGCGTCTGAACGTTCTGTGCGATCGTCGAGGGCACATGACAACTTCGAAAATCAAAATAAATACTTGTTCTCTTTCGCCATGGGTAAGATCATAGCATTGAAAAGATAGAAAAATAGATTATCTATGTGACTGTGCAAATTGTTTCCTGAATGCAATTTGGTGTAAATAAAACCCGACGGTTGAATTTGGAGAACCACGAAAAGCCGTTATTGTAAATTAGGGTTTTCAAAAATGAGAACTTTGTGAAAAAATAAATACTCATCATTTCTTTCTTCCTATAACGTTGCATTCAAAAGTGGAGAATATATATGATGGAACTCGCTGTTTGACTTTCAGACGGAGTAAACAGTGTAATTCAGCCATATTCTGTGTTTTCGTATGCATGGATTGGTTTCCGCAAAAGACGTCATCAGCCCACAACTCCTCGGTCTCTTCTCGTTGTGTTTCGCACGGGTTTTCGCGACGATTTACTTGTGCCGAAACGTCGTTGACGTCGAAACGATTAGGCGCCGAAACATGGGCGCCGTAACGATCGCGCCAAAATGTCTGAGCCGAAACGGCCGCGCCGAAACGTCCTGCTCCCTCCTCTATCGGCCTCAAGCTGGACAATGCACAGTTCAGGATCGCTGCTTCACTCCTTTTGGGTATCAAGTTGGTAGAAGATCACATTTGCGTATGCGGGCATCATGTCTCCGGTCTTGCAACACACGGGCTGAGTTGTGGGAAGAGCTCTGGGAGATTCTCAAGACACTCCGAGCTCAATGACATCATCGGAAGATCTTTTGAGTCAGCGGGTGCAACCTGCCAGATTAGAGCCAACATGATTTTCCAGGGACGACGGGAAGCGCCCTGATGGCTTGTCGCTGATGCCATGGAAATCGGGAAAGCCAATAGTCTGGGACATCACATGCAGAGATACATACGCACCTTCTAACATTAAGGATTCTGCCTTGTCAGCAGGTGCCGTAGCCGCCAAAGGGGAGACAGGAAGAAGAGCAAAGTACTCCAGCCTCAATAACAGCTACTAAGTTTTTCGCTCCTCTATGTATCGAGACAACTGGAGTCTGAGAGCAAGAGGCGATAGCTGTTATTGAGGAGTTAGCAAAAAGAATAGGAAAACGGTCAGGAGACCAAAAAGCAAAATCTTGGCTATTTCAGCGTTTCTCGATCGCTCTGGCTCGAGGTAATGCATGCTGTATAATTAATGCAATTCCAAAAGGACAGAATCTGGACCATTTTTGTATTTAAAATTAGGCTAGGTAATGTTTTATTTAAAGTAGATGTAACTCAATATGTATTATTGTAAATATCTATAAATTTAATTTTACGTAGTTTTTAGTTCTAGGGAAATTATTTAAATTGTATTAGACTTTCTGACCTTGTATTGGTTTGAACTCTCGAATAAAATTTCTTATAGTGGTTCCTCTTAATTTAATAATCAGAGTATGTTTTCTTTTTGTAATCGTGTCGTTTTCTCTTTGGAACTCATTATCAGACGAGGATTTGATGATTTGATTTACTGTATTTGTCAAAGATGTTGAAAAATACAGAAATACATTTGACAGGCAAGTACAGGCAAGAAGGACTTATATAAAGCAAAACGATTTACAAAATTGTGAAAGGTTAACATTATCTAACTTACTTTTAAATGAATAAAGCGACTCTGACGACACCACATTGTCTGGTAATATATTTGCTTAAACCGGACAAATTTTGAGTACTGCCTGGTGCTATGCTTGGACTGAATAATACCATCATAACTATTATTAAAAACTCTCATATTTAAGCCGATCCAAGTCACTCGATTTCTTTGAGATGGAGTTTCCATTAGCAGCCCAACATCATTTTCCATTTTCCTTTGTTTTCAGTATTTGGTTTAGATTTTCTTTGATTAAATATTTGAATTCTTTGAAAGGTCAAAGCTTTCATTTCGAGCAGCTGTCATCAGTCATGTACGTAAAGTAAAAGTATTTTACATTATTCTAAATTTACAATTTACGTTTACATACATGCGTTACTATGGCTGTGTTACTATGGTGATCCGATGATTGGAGATTGGACCAATCAGAAGTATTTCCGCTTATGAGCGCTTGTGAGCGTGCGCAATAGAACAAGATGATTGATGATTGATGTTTCATGAAGTTTCATTGACTTCGCGGCACACTTCGCGGCGACACCGGTAACAACTGTGTTGTCAACACGCTATCTTTCTCTAACAATTCCAAGTCGCCTCTCAAGGAGAACTCAAACGTTTTGGCCCTCTCACTTATAATCATTGACGGAGTGCAACGTTTTTATCGGCAGGGTGACGTTTAGACCGTTTTGCGGTTGGTTTAATATGATTTTATTTTCCCGTTCAGTCATATGAGAGACCACGCAGTCCACGCTCTTTAAGTTCTGGAGCCTTACCCCTCTGTTAGTTGTCTTATTGCCTTTATGGATGAACTGTTTAATATTCTGGATGATTTACCTCCCTTTACGATGGTGGGAAAACCCTGACTTCCTAGTTTGATTATGAAGGTAGGTTGTTTTCACTTTTACTTCGTCGTCTGAGCTGTGCCAGCAACTCACTCGAAATGTCGGCGTTTTCAGCGTATATTATTATCAAGTTTGTTATTTTATTACTTTTTTTATGACTGATATGTTCCTATTTGAACTATTTCGGTGCCTTGGAGTCTTGCGAAAGTACAAGCATGTGAAACTGCACTTTCCGTTCCAACGGCTGATTAATCGTAATTGACCTCATCAACTAATTCATTAACTAATTTCTCCTCTTGCCTACTCGACAGCCTTGTTTAACAGGTTAAAACCATTCGCCAGAAACCATGTTTGTTTATTTCAAGCGATGTAAATCTACAGGGAAATGTTCCAATCGAATGAACAATGTTTAACCAAGCAGAAATGACCTCGTGAAGACCAGTTTAGTTTGTTTTGTCCATCACCTCGTGGCTCGTGGAATGCCAATATGGACGTTTGTTGTCAGCAAAATTAAATACAGTAATAGCTTGTATGCGGTCGAAACTCGAGAAGGCATAAACATGGACAGCTCTGCGTATGGTCTATTCCAAACTTTGGCTGGTGGCAGTAAAGCTATAACTTAAACATTTTGTCCTGTGCCCGCAACGCAGCTGCTTTCTTTTCTTTTGCGCACTATTTGATTTGAAAAGCGTTGTTTCGCTGAAGTAGCGGTACATTACCATAATTTAATTCTTCGTTTAATTATGCTAATTATTATTCGTAAAGTATTCAGTCGTCTTGTCATGCTATTTCCTTTCCTCGATCTGTCCTAACTGAGCGGGGAAGGGCTACGCCATACCCCTTTGTAGCCATTGAAACCTGTCTTGTGGAGCAGCTCGTTCTGGCAAACGAGACGTTCACCCTCACTCACCCTGCTGTTTGGCTGACACTTGTCGCTTCAGTTTTGCAACGGCTAGTCGGCTACCTGCCAACTTTCTATTTACGCGCCTTAGACATGACGTCATGTTCCGTTTTCGGCGTTGGGAAGGGAAAACATGGCCGAAAGAAACATAGATTTAACTGGAAAAGCACTTCAACGCTCCGGCTTTCGACAGCAGCGAAACAGAAGCACAAAGTACAAAACCCTCACTCCTAGCTCGCCCACCCGTATTTGAAAGGTGCTTAAACCCTTAACCCTACACGAGGCCTCCACGCGCCGGGGAACGGTAACGGGCGGCACAGAGAAGACGCTAGCCCGGCTAACTCGTGAGGTGAAGCAGGAGCAAGAGTGGCGTCTCTCCTGACAAAAATACTGCCATCAAACCTCTATGACCACAACATCACAAAACCCCCAACGATACCTGCTGGATGTGGGATCCCCAAGCGCATCCACAGATGAATCTGCTACTTTTGATGAAGTCACAACCGTTGTTCACCCATCTTCTAATGACGCACACTGCTTAAAGCCTACCCAGGACGGCACCGGGCTGATGTGTTGTTATGGTTCTAGACATCGGAAGCTTCTTTCGTCAAACCGCTCTCTCACCGTAGGGTGCTGGAATGTCACTACTTTGGAGAGTCCTCTAGCTGCAGAACACGTGGAAGCTGTTCTCAGAAACTACTACTATGATATCATAACCTTGTCCGAAATGCACAACATCGGCAAGGAATCTCGCCTTGCTGGCAGGATGCTCTTATCAGGAGGCGCTACGCTGGAGTCGGAGTGTTGCTATTCAAGAAGACTCAGAAATCACTCATCAGTCACCACTGTATCAGCGTTCGTGTCATGGCACTCCGTATCCGTATAAAAGGTCCTGGCGTACTCTTGGTCATCGCAGTCTACGCTCCAACATCCACGGCTCCAGACGATGAAACTGATTTATTCTACGATCAGAGTAACACATGGCTAGCCACCAACAAGCAGCGCTCTGATACTATCATCGTGGCAGGCGACTTCAACGAGTTCTGGAATAATCTAAAAGTGCTGATTATGATATAGCTCAATTCTTCCATTAAGGCGCGTTGGTGGGGCGTAGCCCGTTGCTGATGCTCGCTTGCTCGAAAT
>OFHS01001012.1:0-32166 GCA_900245855.1 Calvadosia cruxmelitensis
TGGACATGATGCTACGATTCAGCGTATTTTTTCGTCCCATAACGCTGATTTTCTATTTTTCATTATCCCTTGTTTTTTGACAAAATTTCCTTGCAAAATCAACGGATTGCGCGAACAAATAAAATAATAAGAAATCAGTAGGGTAATTTAAATAAGCTTTATTGCTTTGCTGTTGTATAATAAGCACTTGTTCATTAATCTAGCTTGTTGCAGCAAAATTTATCACTCATTTAGTATGTCTTTTCGGCATGTCAACATGAAAAAGTGGACAAAACGTCATATGGAAACTTTACAGACGCGGTTCGTAAATAAATCAAGCTTAAATGAATTCAAATTTATGATGGCTAGGAAGATCTACTACTTAGCTTTCACGTAAGAGTACACTTATCTCAATCCGCCGAGAAATAAAATTCCTACAATATTTTTTCGTGGGGAGGTCAATTTTGCATGAAATCCGGCGCGTCACAACAGAGCGCAGTATGGGCGGATTTGCTCAAAATGCGGGAAACTTCAAAATTCGAGAGGCACCTCTAAACGTTCTTCGAATTAAATTTCCTTTTGCATGTATTCATTCTAACCGATTTAGCATCGATAGAACCTGTCTCCCATTGGAATTTCGAAAATCGATGTTTTTTTAATCACCCTAGTGATGAGTTTAAGTTTACCAATTAAACTGGATTTCAAAATTATTGTCCAGGACACTGATCTCTCTAGGCTGTAAGATCAATCCAGCAATGTTGAATGATCAAGGCAAAGTTTCCTAGATGGGTGACATGAACACATGCCAGATGGTAAATGACAGTCATAGAACAATGGTGACCAATGACAAGAGAGTTTGTATGACGTGTCAAAGAGTGACTATGATTAACAATTTGGAGCAATCAGTTTTTCTGCACGTGAATTTGAATTTACAGACATGCACGGAAGTTTGTATATATTTTTTGTAAGCTCCCCAGCTGCACAAATTGTTTTTTATCTCGAAAGCTTTTCTTGAGGAATATCAAGTCCTACATTCTTGAGTCTTATTATCAAACTTGTACTATAAAAAATTGCTATGTTTGCCAAAAGTACCCTTCTAATTATTGATATTTGGTCAATATAATAAATCGTCACTGTATTTCTTTTCTTTTTCTTTTCAATGATTGATTTTTTCTCTTTATTGTACTGATAAATTTACAGTTATATGGATTGTATTTTTATTTTTTCTTCAGATTCTTTGTAATCCTTTGTGTGCTCCAATAAACAAGCAGCTTTTGCTTACGGAGTCACGTCAAACTATCACATGTACATATTTTAGCCATTGTTTATCTGCTTCTTGTATACTCCACTGTGATTGTTTGAAATAAATGTCTATCTATCTGTCTATCTATCTATTTTCTAATTATGTAATACCAGTGACGTTTTGCACATGCGCACATTCATTGTATCCAATATAACCTAGTTAAAACCAGTGATGTTTTATAAATCACAGAAGTGGGGGGAGGGATATAAAGTGGAGAATATGTAGGGGGCGAAACACCACCCCTGCCTGATAGGCCATTGATAGGGGGATCTGGAACATGCTCTCCCGGGAAATTTTTTGGAATATTCGCTTTTCAAGAACGTCTCTGAGTGAATTTCTATGGTGATATGCAGGGGTGCACAAAGTGTAACTTAGTTTTAATTTCACAAGGCTGAATTACAAATCCATAGTTTGCAACGTGGCTGCCCATAAATCCAGTGCGACGTCATGTCCTATTTCTGCAAACTGAGCTCTAAAACAAAACATTTGAAAAAACGGTTTTGTTGCAGGGTCGCTGTTTCAATGTTGTACACACAGTATTCGAAAGTGCACATTTGTTATAACCAGGAAATATGTACAATAGGACTTTTCATCATTTGTACTAAAAATGCTTACAATATATTTGAGAAGTGAGTGGACGGCATTCTCCCGAAAAAATATGGTGGGCGGACAGTGTTCCCCCTCCAAATTATTACTGGTTAAAACTGCTTGTAAATCGTAAATGATGATGTGAAATCGCAGATGTGAAAGTTGACTGTTTTTAGATACAACGACAACACTAATTGATGAGAGAAGTTGGAGAATTAAATGAAAGAAAGGCGTTAATTGTTTGAATTTATATCGTCTACTCTCTTTACTCTTTGGATTGCTGGATGCTATGCTGAAACATTATACTCTGCCTAGTACATTGGTCCATCAAATGAATTTAAGCCCGATACAATTAGCTTTGGGCTGTTGCATGCCAAAGCAAGAAAATGTGTCCATCTTTGTTAGCATTCTTTGTTTCTTTCCAGCATTGTTCGTTTTACTAGCTATTAGTTTGACTGAAAATATTGTGCTAGAAATAGAAACCAGTCCTTGAAAAACTAGTCGAAGAACTAGAAACTAGTGAGAAACAAGTTCGCTAGAAAAGGGTACTACATCTACTCTGCTACTATTTATCTCTGCAACCACATGACATTGTTCCTAAACAAAGCCTCCGATAACAAGTTATGCGATGTAATATTGCACAGTATAAGTTAGGCCCCGTTTACATGGAAGGGGGGTTACCCTACTGCTGAGTTACCAGTCAGACCTGGTAGCCTTGTCTATTGTTTACTACTTTGGAAGTTGTCCTGCCTTCAAGGGTTAACCCCCTGCTAGGGTTACCCGGCTTGCCAGGACGTACTACCATATCTGCCCAGACAACTGTTCATCTTATAAACATAACAGGCAAGCTATCTCGCTTTCCTGAAATATGAAATAGATGGAATCTAGTCATATTGTGGTTGGGTATTGGAAAAAGTGTGTTCAGCAGTTCTGCAGATGTCCCGACCCTCTTGTAAATATGTAGCAAAACTTGTCCCGAGATAGCCACCTGGGGTAACAAAGTAGCCCTCCTCCGTGTAAACACTAAACAGGACCTTAGTCGACCTTTTCACAGAAAGTATAAATTATAAGGACAAAACGGGATTGCCAGCTGGATAAAATAAACCCACCCAGCAACCTTTGCTATGTTTGTTTGTGAATCAAAGACCAGCCGTCCAATTGTGAACAACATACTACTTACGGCGTGTACGGCTGACGGGTTCTCCCTCCACGTTTCATACATCTGTTCCACATAATTACCACTACTTCCATTTAAAAAGGACTCAGAATTCAAGCTTCCAGCAAGTCCACGACATGGGGCACACCATTTCCCCACGCGTGAGGTTGACACGCCGGTAAAAAGCGAGGGCAAACGAGCCTTCAGACCGTTGGCAAGTTGTGTTCTGTAGCTGTTCTTTGCCAACCTATACATGGCTCTTCTTCCATGCAATTAGTTCGTAAAACTGAATTCGTATAGTACGACAACTGCCTCTGATAAATGATATTTCGAAAAGGGTAACGACCGGTCGACATGAAGCAGACAGCAGAAATCGGAATGCCAATGTCTTAATCACCAAGCAACAAAACAAGGCTGCAAAAACGTCGAGCAGTACAACGACCAGATTGACGATAAACAAACAAAACCAAGTCCAACGACTCTCCAAGACCTACGAATAAACCTTTATACAACGTAGGTAGAAATCCGAGAATATAATTAAGAAATTGCAGAGATATTATCTGAGATTTCCAGTTCCAAAGTTGAGAAATCGTATTATACAACAAGAACTCATAAACGGCAAAACAACGCGCAGCAACGTGCTTGCAAGGAATCTGGGCACGACTGCATGCAAATTTTTCACGAGGGCCAAATCATCGGCCAAATCCACAACCCGGAGTTTCAAATGAAAATAAAATACTTTTAAAATGTATTCAATGTTTAAAAAGTTGAGGCATGCAGCATAATTTTATATTCCTAATGTTTCCTCTATTGGTATCCGCTTCTTGCAAATTAACACAGCTTTTTTTAAATGGCTAAAAATCATGGATACTGTACGTGCTTTTAAGAAACTTCCGATATAAGAAAAATAATGCAAATGCTTAATTTGCCAAGGATTTCTTCTTCTTCCACTTTGCATGCTCACAACTTGATATCTTGGGAGTATTTGTTTTCTTTTCTCTGCTTCTACCCCCTGTAAGCCTCGAATATTCTCTGTAGCTTCTAAGCGAGGCAGAATAGCAGAACACGAATTTTGGCGGGAGTCATCCTGAGCATTTCATTGGACGAGAGTATCTGACGATGATTTGATTGGCCAACGGCTAATTATTTCGTGTGCGCGCATATTTTCCAGCTCATTCACTGAAACTTGTCAACTGCAAGCGGGTGTGCTTGAAAAATAAGTTTGTGTTGGCGCTCTGACGAATATCTCTCACAATGGTAAGCCTACGAAGCTTGCCTTGAAGACAACGCCATTTCTTTTTTCTGTCGCTCTTTATATACTATGCTGTTTTATTTTAGGCTGGAGGGAAAGCAGGTAAAGATTCAAAGCCAAAAGCTAAGGCAATTTCGAGGTCTGCCCGCGCCGGACTTCAGGTAGACTTGTTTTGCTTGCTTTTACGAACAATTTGCTCGCTTCCTTGTGCCAAAAAAATTAAAGGCAGTTGGATAGCACGTTTGTTGGTGGACGGTTTATAATTGCGCGGTTTTTTTCTCCCAATTTGGACAACAGTTTCCCGTCGGTCGTATTCATCGTCACATGAAAACAAGAACGACAAGTCACGGTCGTGTTGGAGCTACTGCCGCAGTTTACAGTGCTGCGATATTGGAATATCTTACAGCAGAAGTAAGTATAGACTTCTAGACGACATAAGATTCTTTTATGTTTCCTTATTTTGTATTTTTTTCGCTGATTTGGAAATCCAAAAATTGGCGCCAAAATATTTGCTGGAGCAAAAAGCCCGCTCCCCACTTTGGAAAGTTGTTGTTTTTCAAATGTAATCTTGTTTTACGACGTTTGACCAATTTGTAACATATTACTTTTTGCTTCTTGTCGTTAATAGATTTGTTTCGTTTTTTCTATTAGGTTCTTGAGTTAGCTGGTAACGCTTCAAAAGATTTGAAAGTGAAGAGGATATCACCGAGGCATTTACAGCTTGCCATTCGTGGTGACGAGGAATTGGATTGGTTAATCAAAGCGACAATCGCTGGAGGCGGTAAGTTACGATATGTTTCTGAAATAAAATTTCTTTCTCTGGTCTTTTAACGCCATCGATTTAACGAAAGGTGAATATATGTGGCTTGTTTTCTAGCTTAAAAATGTCCTCGAAAAACCGTACCGTACTGAGAGAGTCTCCAAACAAATGAAAAAATTCAAAAGCGATTAGTTAAAAAAAAGTCTGACCCTTTTTCTGAGTGATTTGCCCTTTGAAGTTGTACTTGCCTTTTGTGCATTTACTGCAGCAAATCAGCTCAGTTTATCAAACATGTTTGTATCAAGATCCGCTATCTCTGTAGTTAGCAGCAAAGTAAAGAAACATTTTTAACTGTAAATTGATATGTTGTTTGATGATGTTGGTGATTCACAGTTTTATTTTTCTGTTTCAGGTGTTATTCCACATATCCACAAGAGTTTGATCACCAAGAAAGGATCTAACAAACCTGCATAAGTTGCTATCATTTGCAACTTAATTTGTATTATATCCATCTTATTAAACGACTAACGAACGATGTAACACGACCCTGCAGAAGACGCATCTTTTTATGGTATCCACAATGATGGGTGTCGATTGTGGTTAAGATTGTTTTACGTTGCAGCTCACCCTGTACATTTGGTCTTTGTTTCACCAAGTATAAATTACTTGTGAATACATCTTAGCTTATGGAACAGTCTTGGTGTGATTTTCCTGCCTCGTTGTTGCTCTTTCTTGGGGGATTATCATACTGTAAATAGAATACAATGAAACCTGTCCTTGTGGTCACCTTTAGGACCTGAGGAAAACAACCTTTACAGACAGGTACTTTCTGTGCAGGTTTGGTTTCTGTAAAAAATTTCGGGGTACTGAAGAGTGGCCTTATACACAAGTGGCTGCTCTACAGAGGAGGGCACAAACGCATGTTTGACTATTGCTGATTTTAGGTGTCAAATTTCGACCACTTGAATGAAAACTGAATTTTAGTCAGGATTTGGTTTGGATTGTGCTCTGAATTAAAATTAGTTAGCACAACAATTTCAGTAGTATTTTCTCAAATTTACACCTTGAACATACAATATATTAATGAGGCAAATTGGGTGGGGTCAACCTTAAGCGCAGCCGATTTTCAATGACTGAGTTACATCACACAATCGAAAATAAAAGAGGGCTGGATATGAATAACAAAATCTAGAGCTGCCGAAGCAGCCGAACTTTTCTGCTGAATCAGCATCATATCCAACATGGCGCTGTTCTTGCGAACGTGCTCAAGAGCTGTGTTGCAAACTGCCCGTACCCCTGGCTTTGTTGCTGCTAGTGCAAGCAAACCTGTTACTGGTTTTGCCCTTCGTCGTTTTGTGCAAGCAGAAGCAAAACAGAGTGCTCGAACATGGGACACTGCGTCCCAACGCGTTGGTTTGTCAGGTGTGTTTGAGTTGGACTTGGACATAATGTGAGAAAGAATTTTCTAATCTGCGCTGTGCACACACGGGGGGCGCTAGTCTGCAGAGTTTGTCATATTCGTCTTGGGGTAAACTGATTTTCGTTGAATTAGTTTGCGAATTGCGATGACTAAGAGCTAGATTAGCCCGCGGCTAGCTAGTAGCTAGGAAGGAATGAAATGCTCCACGGTTTTACTTCACAGATGTTCACTTGTTAGTTGTAAAAAGTAGGTCTAAGCTATAAATATACTGAGCTTTTATGAAGTTAAAAAATCTGAAATTTACAAAGTCAACCAAATGCTTTGTAAAAATTAATAGTACAGTATAAGCCTATAAATAGCTCAGGCAGTGTGATATTAGCCTACGCCTAACACCGTGATGCCTCATCTCCTTGTATTGAAGAGAGAAATAGAGGCTGCTGACAGGAGTCACAGACAGGTAACCTAACTCTATTTGTTACTGTGCTAGCTGGTCGGCGCTGCTAACGCAGCTGCGTTGAGCATTGTTGCTTTCATTTGGGTGGATGTTGATTATTCCAATGCAAATCACAGTTCTCCGTTTTTGCCCATAAAGCAGTATCTACTACCTGAACATAGTAAAATCATCTAACTTCATTATAATTTCATTAAACTTGCAAGAAAATTGGCCCTCCCACAAGTCGACCTTTTCAAAGACGGCACTGTTAGATTCTGCTTCGATGTGCTTTGTTCAACTAAGTTGACCTGATTGGAGCGTTGGCGCTGTGCAGTGTACTTGGAAAACCTTGCACAACCAAAGCCTTGTTGTTTCCCAAAGCATACCATTGTATTTCTGTGTAGCCATGCGGTATGTCTAGGTTTTTGGCAGTAAAACGAAGTTTTGCGTTTCGAGCTAACACGTGCCGTTCTTCTCTGTTTTTCTCTCTCTCTCGCTTCCTGTCTCACATTCTCGTACAACAAGCTACAAGGAATAGTGAACTGGCCCTGTGCTTTGAAACAGAACAATAATTAGCAGAGGTGCTAACAAGATTGTTTGCCTGGCATTTTCCCCAATCTGGTGTTTTTCTCCCGTGGCAACCTGGCAGAATCCTTAACCTTGTGTATTCAACAACATGTTGTGCGGTTCTCAATGGGACTGAAATTTTGAAACGGAAATTTCTTATGTAGTCATTGCTTGCCAGGAAATTATATCGACAATTAATTTGACTGGTTTCTGGAAACCAGCAAACCCTGTCTAGATAAATCCTCGCAGCTTGCCTTGATATTAACTGGGTTAAATTGTATATTTCAGCGGAGAACACTGGGCGAGCAGTGGTTGCAGGAGCTAGTGTGGTTGGCATTGGAGCTCTCTGCTTCTATGGTCTTGGCTTGTCAAATGAAGTTGGAGCAATCGACAAAGCAAGGTAGGTCAATTTACATGGTACAGTCCAACCTGTATTAGCGGCCACCTCTATAGAGCAGCCACCTGTTTATAAAGACCACTCTTCATAAACCCAAAATGACTCTTTCCATAAAAATCAACCTGGACAGAAAGGCCACCTGTCTATAAAGGTCATTTTCCTCGCATCCAAAAGGTGACAGTTATAGACAGGTTTCCTTGTAGGCATATCAATCCAGTTTTGTGCAGACTTCCAATTCAATAAAATTTTAGCAACTTAATCCATTGCTAAAGTGAACTAGAATTTGTTTTAGACATTTCCCGAGGATGTGGCATTAATCGAGTTACACTGCATCTTACTTTGTTGTTTAAGCACATTGTTGAATTCCACCCGATCAATCAACTCTTGCTTTTGTTTTCAAAGGTATTGGCCTGCCGAAGTGAGAAACAGAGTCAAATCCACTTACTTGTATTTCACAGGTGGCATTGGCATGACGGCACTGGCGGCTTATGCAGTCAGCCAAAGCCGTCTTGTTGTTACTATGGCTACTGGTAACAGATGGCTTGTAAGTGTGCAATTCGAGAACTGTGACTGGAGAAGTTATCACTTTCTCGTTGCTAAGTTCACAAAAAGCGATGTTAAGTCTGTGCTACATGTTGTACTTTGAGCAGTTTCTACAGTTGTGATGCATCTGAGGTGAAATCATGGAACTCTTTCTAGTGCATATATTTCATCATTTTCATGTTATTTGGAACATGAAGAATGGAACACTATCCCCACTCCCCAGTGACAGAAGGGCATCACCAACCGTCGAGACGTTTCAATCCTCCCTACGACATGAGGACCTTGTCTTAAGGGACACATTTTAGCCCTGTAGTATTGTTTATGATGATGATGATTATTATTATTATTATTATTTTCGACGTGGATAAAATCCCAGTAACCGGAACTTTGGATAAAGTCCCGGTAGTCGATTGCGCACGCGCAGACAAAGAGCAATGTGCGCCAATATTGAAGCTCTCGCAGTCTGCGTGGTTTGTGTGAAATGATCCTGGCGGCTATTGCTGCTGAGAAATCTCTTCGTCGTAGTTTTATAGGAGTTTCATCTCTGCTTGTACATGAATGCTGATGTAAAGTGCATTAAATGTGCATTTTACATTCAATGTCTTTGCTGCTCAATCTGTGACTGCACTTGGCCAACTTCTATTACAGACACTTGTCTTTTATATACAGTGGAATCCGCTTAATTCGAAGTGTAAAGGGACCATAAAAATCCTTCGAATTATACGAACTTCGAATTAAGAATAATAGGGAAACAATGGACAGAAGACAAATGCGCGAGATCAAGGGACCGAGATCGTAATTCGAAATAGATTAATATTCTAATTACAGGTATTCGAATTAGGCAGATTCCGCTGTACAAGTTAATTTCTAAATTGCAAATATTTTTCTGGCCACTGTAGACAGTTGGTGCAGTTTTAAATCTTAACTGTTGGTGGCTATGTCGAGGTGATCCCTGACACACGTTTGACTGTCCCTCTTTATGTTTAGGTTCTTGGCGGTAGTTTGATAGCCATGATAGGCTCTTCAATTGCCTGTCAGTCATTGCCTTACGAAGCTGGTCTGAATGGCAAACACATGGCTTGGCTAGGTATGTTTCAATGCTGTTTGATGACTGATGGTTAGTTGGTTACCATAGTAAACCATGCGTCTATCCTAAAAGTATAGTGTTCTCACTAGGGCCTTTTAGGAGAGCGTGGAGCTACATAGCCTTCCCACTATGGTGCAGTTAGAATATGGGATATTAAGCGAGGTAAATTAAAAAAGCCAATACCAAAAATCAATTCAATCTGTGGAAAAAAACGAGCAATATGGAGACATTATTCGATGTTATGGTACAACAGTTCAATTATATTGAAAGAGCTCTCCATTACATGTCATTGCTCAATTAAGTGATGTAGTAATTCAAAATCTGTTGATCTGTCGAGTTCATGTTTCTTTCTTGTTGTCCTTCCACAGTTCACAGTGGCGTAATCGGAACAGTCATTGCCCCTCTCATGTTGCTGGGTGGTCCAATGGTTCTCCGTGCTGCTACATACACTGCTGGTGCTGTAGCTGCATTGTCCCTCACAGCTGCGTCGGCCCCAGATGGAAAGTTCTTGACGTGGGGTGGCCCACTTTCACTCTGTCTTGGTGGTATATGCGTGGCATCATTAGGTAAGCTATGTGTTGTACATCAGACACCCTCCACGTCCAACTGAATCAGAGAAGCACACATGGGACAACAACAATAAATCCATTACGCTACGTTGAGAGAAACAGCTGTACTGACGGATAGCTAAATTGATTCAATGAAATAATCACAACAGGATCAATTTTGTAGTAAATATTAGGAAATTTCTAGCGAGGCAATCTGGAAACGGCTATAACAGTTTGTTGTTGTTCTTCAAATAGTTTAAAAAGTTCTTTATGACACCTTTGTGGAAGTTGTTTAATTTTTAGAAAAGTACAAGTGTGAGAATTGAGGCTCAAACCTTGTCCATGAAATGTGTGTCATGTGAGAAATCACACGGAAAATCTACTTCCCTAGCAAGATAATCTGCGAAGTGAGAATGCACAACAAGAAAAGGATTAACCACAGGCCATTAGTTGGCAACAGCGGACAATGTCATTAGTTGTTTTCCTTCAAATGTATTACGCGTAACATTTTCCTTATGACTGGCAATGTTCGGTAATAGCCCGCAAACTACCTTGAGTGCGGCATGCGGGAGAACGTAGCAGAAATTTCTGTAGGAATGCCTTACGTCTTACTTTGCTGTCTTAATCCTTGGATCGATCGATCGATTGATTGATTGATTGCTTGATTTTGATTGATTGCTTGATTGATTGCTTGATTTCTTGATTAATTGATTGATTGATTGATTAATTGATTGATTAATTGATTAATTAATTGATTGATTGTTTGATTAATTGATTAATTAATTGATTGATTGTTTGATTAATTATTTAATTAATTGATTGATCGATTGATTGATCGATTGATTAATTGATTAATTAATTGATTGATTAATTGATTAATTAATTGATTTATTGATTGATTGATTAATTGATTAATTAATTGATTGATTAATTGATTAATTGATTGATTGATTCATTGATTAATTGATTAATTAAAATTAATCAATTCATTGATCGATTGATTGATTGATTAATTAGTTGATTGAATGATTGACTGATGCTATTTGCTAATTGCCTTGTTATGATGGTGGCAGGTGGCATGTTCTTGCCCGCAGCATCAGCAGTTGGTGCTGGTCTACAGTCAGCCGTGACGTACGGTGGACTGGTCATCTTTGGCGGTTTCATGTTGTACGACACACAGAAGATTATCACCTATGCCGAACAGTCCACATATCAAGGCATTCCCTACGATCCAATCAATGCGTAAGTCTGTCATTTTGCCATTCATTTCACTGATTTGGCCTTGCCACCTCAAACATCGATGTTTAAATGCAATTAGTGTAATATTCAAAAGCAAAATCAATCCAAGCAATAAATTTTGAGCTGGAAGTGACACCATGATTCAAACTCGCAAAATTGACAGTCAATTAAACAAAAATAAAACAGGCAGTAAATACTTCTACTACTATTACTAATAATATTCATAAATAATAATCATCATCATAAATAATAATAATAATACAATCAAACCTGTATTAGCGGCCACCTCTATAGAGCAGCCACCTGTGTATAAAGGCCGCTTTTCATAACCCTAACATGACTCTTTCTATAGAAATCAACCTGGACAAAAAAGCCACCTGTCTATAAAGTTCATTTTTCTCAAGTCCCAGAGGTGACAGGTTTCACTATAATAATAAAAATAATACAATTTGTTAAGCACTTTAGCCACAAATAGTCTAAGCTGATGACTCAGTTATGCCGCATACATTTTTATTAAATCCAGTGAAGTACATTTAACCTTGCAATCTAATCTAAAGGTATTAATCTAGTGTATTAAAAGACGAACGTTGCCAAAATGGTTTCCTTGTATTGCTGGGAAAAGTAGTGCTTAGAATTATGGACCATGGCGATGTGACGTGGGTGTGAAGGAAAACAGGTGATGTGATGAACAGGCACTAATATTCTAATTGTCACTTTACAAGTCGGCCGCATCCTTTCTAGACTCTTGAATCATATTCAATTACGCGAATTTGCTATTATCAAAAATCCCATAAACGGGAATATTCTATAAAAACAAGAAAAAGTGGAGACTGATCATTCCTAGGGAAATTATTCCAATATGGGACGTATCCAACGAATTGGACTTCAATTTGCCAAGCACAAGACAGATTCATTTTGGAGTGCAGCTGAGTTTGACGTTCTTTGTATACGCAAATTCGTGGAGTGAGCTTTGTTCGGAGTGCATTCAACCGTGTTCATTGCTATAATTGTCAATTTTCATAATGTTCGTTGAGATCCATCTGAACTCAGGACCACGCCTATAACGACTCACTAAATCTCTGAATGCTTGGCTAATTAACCTGTATTTAGATTAACAATGATTACATATCAGGTCTGTGTGGCAGAGTCCCATGCGTACCCAGAGACACCCTAGTAATGTTTTCAGCAAGGAAGACAATTTCCAGTCCATGTCCAATCCGCCATGCGCAGTCACTGCATGTCGGTATATAAGTGAGCTGACCTCTGTCACAGGTGAAGATGCCAGAAAAATGCTTTATTTGAAACGCAATCAGCTGTACGCTTTTCAATGATGGTCAATTTCAAGGATTGTTCTTGGCTGTCAAAATTGTACATTTCAGCTCAAAGCCACGTGCCTAAAAACAAGTGTATCCCGTAATGCACTGGGACTGCGCTTGGTCCATTGTCCATTGACCTCCTTTTTATCGAGATTCTATGTACAGCCAGCAAAGGAATAATGTTATGATAGCTGACCTTTGATCCATTGGACCTCCCTATTTTTCTTATTTTGTGGTTAAATTTTAGTTGATTTTATATGTTGTATTTTAAAATGTATATTAGATGAATTTAGATGATTTTTTATCTTTTATTTTAGGGATATATAATACTCAAAACAGCTAGTATGAAGCTCAATGAAAACGTCGTACAGATAAATCAACAGACAAACGAATGGTTATTAATAGTACAATGAAATAGAAATATAATATAATTAAATAATAATGTATTAAATTAAAATATAACAATATAATAAAATATTTTATAAAATATAAAAGTATTATTTTTGGTTTTCATTTTGTTTTTTATTTGAACGGGTACAGTGAAACCTGTCTATAACGGTCACCCTCAGGACTTGAGAAAAATGACCTTTATAGACAGGTGGCCTTTCATGTTGATTTCGATAGAATGTGTCCTTTTGGGGTTATGAAGAGTGACCTTTATACACAGGTGGCTGCTTATAGAGGTGGCCGCTAATACAGTTTTGACTGTACTGTAGATATTTGGGCGTGTTGTCTTCTTGCAGTTCCCTTGGTATTTACATGGACACGATCAACATCTTTATTCGCATTTTAATCATCATGTCAGGAAGTCAACGACGAAAGTAAACAGTTTCCCTGAATCTCAGCACTGGATCTCTTTAATGCTTTGGAGCCGTATCAATGTAAAGACTTGGATGGACTGCCGCAGCTGTTTAAACGTTCTAGACAGATTGAGCTTGCTGCGTGAAGGATTTATGGTGCCTTGAGCTCAATTTTAAATTGGAATTGTACGTGGTTCAGTTTGCTGTTGATTATATTTCTGCTGGTTTCTGGATGTTGTTGTTGTTGTTGTTGTTGTTGTTTTGAATTTGAGTTTGATTTATTTGTCAAAAATATTCAACTATAATTGACAGGCAAGCGCAGAAAAGTAATAATACTTACACTAGACGTGCAGCCTAATAACATTTGCAAAACTTAGATAAATTAATGTCATATAGACGACGCTTAAACAAATACAAAGATCCCGCGGTAACTACGTCATCAAGAAGAAGAAAGTTCCATATTGGAATTGTACGATAGCAGAATGGGTTCAATACGGAATTATTGACCGGAATAGATTGCTTTAGTTGTTGCTGTTTTTGTTGTTGTAATGTTGTGTAGCTATTTACAATCTATTATCATTAACCATGTATTTATTTTGTCTCGTATTCTGCTGTAGTTGGTCTGCTATTACAGACACGTTTCACACAATGACGACCATTGTACCTTACAAAATGGAAATGAAAATATCATGCCGTAATTTACAATCCAATTCCTAATTATTAATCATCGGAATAATGATTTTGTACTTAGCAGCTAAACGAATGAATAATATCTTCATTACTTTATTTTTCACGCCAATAATATTCTTTGTATGCTATTGTAGTGGCTGACGCGCGGTCAGTGTGAACTCAATGTCGTCATTGTGTAGTCACGTGATTGTAAGAATATGTAGCTTTATCCTCTTTGCCGTCTGTACTTCGTCGTGTTAACGACACTCTGTCTGTCCTCTTATCTACGCTGTGTCTCACGACATAGAGCTCTGGCACCAACGACCATATGTACTCCTTGGAACTCTGCCATCTCTCCTTTTCTGTGGTACCAGCAACTGGTATCTCTCAATTATATATTGTGTGGAATGCGAAAGCCTCAATCTTCGTCTCTCGTCTCTTCGTCCTCCACATTCTATTCAATAACTTATAATGTTTGCTATTTGTTGTAAATTAATGATCTCCCAATTAAACAAGGTTAGTTGCTTACGGATGACCTTGGTCATGTACTGTATTCACTATTTACTTTGTACTTAATTAATTTCTCTCTTATACGTTGTCTTACAGTGTGATCAAAATAAATCTATCTATCTCTATCCAAAAGATGGGCACCCTTCTAGCAGAATTCTTGCATTAAAAATGATCTGACTAATGCTGCTTGAAAAGATGAAAGATTACAGCCGTGGTGACGACTTTAATCAAATTTCTGTCGTGTTGAATACGCTGTTTTAACCTGTCGAGTCCTGCTCCCAGGAGGCCCTCGACGGCTGTGTGTTATAAATTAGAAAGCACGCACTGCATACGATATAAGTTGTTGACGTCAAGAAATACCTGCCTTTATATGTAAAATCCGTAAATATTAAATAGTTATAAATTTATTTGCTGTATTGGGGTGTTTATATATATTAAATATACTGATATATAAGTTCTTGATACAGTAATCAGGGACATTATTCATGGAGCGGGACCAAAGCGTAGTCCGGGACTAAGCAGAAACATTGAGTCTCGACTTAACCTGGTAAAGTCCATATAATGATGTGACTTTAGTCCCGGACTACGCTTTAGTCTCGGTCCATGACTAAGGCCCCAGGACAACAAGGCTAAACATCAAAGTAAGACAACAGACACGTTTATAGTCACACTGCCAAGATAACAAGCGTATCAATATTGAATAATTATATTAAACATCAGGAGAGAGGTTATGCTTCAAGTGCCTATACGACAATGGCACTCGAAACTCAATTGTTTAATAACACTATCTGGGTTCAATAAATTCAGCAAATAAGATATTGTTATCCTTATAATAATGGACCAAACGCAGTCCCAATGCATGACGGGATACACTTGTTTTAGGCACGTGGCTTTGAACTGAAATCTACAATTTTGACAGCCACGAACAATGATTGAAATTGACCATCATTGAACATAGTACGGCTGATTGCGTTTCAAACAAACATTTTCCTGGCGTCTTGACTCGTGGCAGAGGTCAACTCACTTATTTACCGACATGCAGTGGGACTGCGCATGGCGAATTATGTCATTATCAACTTTATTTGAGTAGGGTAACTTAACCCTTTAAGGGGCAATTATTGAAATCTTGATTCTAAAAAATCTTCTCTGCCATAGATAAGGTCGGTTATGCATAAAACATTGTTTCAGGTTGAAATTTTTCAAATTGATGCAGAAACCAGGGCGTGGCAATTTGTTGCATATTTGCAACTTTGTCCCGNGACATGCAGTGGGACTGCGCATGGCGAATTATGTCATTATCAACTTTATTTGAGTAGGGTAACTTAATCAGTCAAGGACTTATCTGCTTTGAGGCCCTACATATCAAAAGGCATACAACAACCATGTGCTNCAGCAAACCACAACCACTTCATATTTCTTGATCAAACTTTGGGAGGGCAAGCGCCATTACACAGCCTGCAAAGCACGCTGGGGGATGTTCTGATTCAGAGAGAGGCAGCTTCAAAACGAAGCAGTTTTCGATTTGTTGCAAATCTGCAACTCCGTCCCTTAAAGGGTTAATCAGTCAAGGACTTATCTGCTTTGAGGCCCTACATATCAAAAGGCATACAACAACCATGTGCTACTAATCACAACGTATACCTTATGCACGCTTAAAGTGTAACTTCATAATAATTTAAAATTTAATTTAAAACTAACGTCGATAAATATTTCAAATTGATACATACAGTAATGATGGGATATAAATTAAATCACAAATACACAACCTATACATTTCTACTTAACTATCGTTAGATTATGCAATTTTACGATCTAAAAAACCTATGATAAAATTAAGTCGATAATATAGCAGTATCATCATCAATTTCGCCGTACGCCAGAGGCGCGTTGACGGCAATCATTTTGACTTCTTAAACTCATTGGATGGTTTCGCTGTTGTTCTGGGACGGGTCGTCGGTTGGTTGCATCTTCGATGATCTTGGTAGCCGTGGCACCACACCACCTCCGAAGTCCGTCAATCCATTAAAACCTTGGCCTACCTGTAGAGAGTCTAGTGCCCTCAGGTAGGCCGCTGATCAGCATCGGGTGAAGTGTGTGTCGTTGGTAGTGGCCCAGCCATTTGAATTGTTGCTTGAACACCCCTTCTTGTGTGAGACACCAGCGGGGTCACCGGTCAAGTCAGCAAGGGTATCATTGGACAAAAAGTCGTTCCATTTGATACCTAGCATCATTCGCCACATTGTTCTAGCAAGTGCATCTATGGCCTAATAGCAATAATAAACTGTTTTCATTATCATTATTGTTGTGTTCTTGCTTCCTATCTCGTAGTAAAACGAGACACGTAGGTAAAACATTCAAGGTTGTATTCGCATATAATCACGTCACTTATATCGACAGCAATAGAACCTCTGGGGTGAATTCATTACGCAGTTGATTAATAGTAAATACCAATAGGAGGCTAACATCCAATAGAGGCTACTCCGTATTTAACTGATATAATTATTCCACTTATAACAATGGCTATGTTGCATCTACAGTATTTGATACCGATAGGATATCTTTTTTCTGTCCGCATTTGTTTAATATAAAATGAGGCAACTTTTATAGGTTGGGTAGCTTTTTTCTTGGCTACCTGAAGGCTGTGTAAAACAAAAATGGATGAAACGTTTTGCTCCCCCTTTCGATACCCACCGGGGGCATAAATAATGAGTGGTCCCTTACTGATGTTAAATGGTTTTGCATGTGTGACGAAGCTCACTATTTCCTTCATAAACAATCAATGAAAGCTGAAAAAGTCCCTCATGAAATTTAAAAAGTCACGACTCACGAGAAACTAGCAATCACGCTTCATTGGCCGTTGGACTAACCAACACAGAAACTAGATAACAAGGAACACTGCCTTGCTGTGTTTTATTTTTGGTATAGCGGATTCGGCTGCTTTTGGGAACGGCTATGCAGAGACCAAAGAAATCCCATGCTGGGGCCTTCTTCATGGACCGAGACTAAAGCGTAGTCCGGGTCTAAATATTGAGTCTCGACTAAATTGCTAAAATCCATATTATGATGGGACTTGAGATTTAGTCCCGGACTAAGTTTTAGTCCCGGTCCATGAAGAAGGCCCCTGGTGACGTAACTGTTTGAAATCAGTTTAAATAATGAGATTGCTAAAATCGTCACTCGCCACCGACCCAATCCAGCTGTTTCCAGTCGAGGAATAACCTTGTTTGTTTCTTTCCTTGGCGTTGATCGTGACATCAGGGGATTTTTCATGCACAGATTACAAGCATAGATAGCGCTCTGGTCAGACTAAATGGCATATATGCTGTATAAAGAGAAAATGTCAACGGAAATGTGTGCCAACAAAATGGCACACCAGAACTTGAAGACACAACAGAAACAGGTTAATGCATATTAATCAAGTCAGAAAGCAATCATATTAATGATTGTTGTTCCCAGCTAGGTTGAAAAGTCCCAGGGCATCAAAAGTAGCACATGGAAGGGTGTCCCATCTATGAATTTAATAACATTATAATAACTTCAGGGCCCTTTCTATTTCCTCCGATGAACGACAGCGCTGCTGCAGCCCAAAGCCCTATTGGGTTTTTCAGGGTTTGTTTCGTGACTGTTGAAGAGTTTTCATTTATGGATGTTGATTTGTTCTTCTTCTTTGATGGCTGACGAAGCGTAGCGCAGTTGTTCTGACGTCGATACTCGACAGCCGTGTACAGCCTCTTATATAATGACATGCCCAGCTGCACAAGGCCGTCTTTAAAAGTTCAAAGGCGATTCAAAGAGAGCCATGATACGGTGGCCCACAACGGTTACGACAACAATTTTCAGAAACATTTTGCACGGCAACGTTTGATCGAAACTTCGCAATAACAATTTGTGGAAACAAATCGCAACAATTTGAACGATAATATTTGATCGAAACACCGCAACATAGTTTGTGGAAACACACAGCAACATTTTGCACAGCAACATTTCATCGAAACATCGCAACAACAATTTGTGGAAACACACCCAAACAGCTGGAGACTGACGTAAGTTGGATTGTATGATCCGCTTCATGTAATTGCATTCCATTGTCTGAACCAAGGTCTGAACAATCTGAATGGGTGTCAATTTTCTTAATCCTCTGGATCTTTAGCTTCGTCTGAAGGAAGTTTGCCGCTTGCATTACAGACGAGCCCCATAAGCGTCAAAATCAAGGCATGTTTACTTTGTGACCATGGCGTTGGAATCGAAGGTAGGCCGTCCGATTGAAGCGACTTCTATTGTCAAGATCTCATTCGTGTGTCTGTTGTTCTCCATTTGCTTCATACTGGTATCTTGTCAGTCTGCTGTAAGATCACCAAAGAAGACATTTCCATTTTCTTCTTTCTTCAACATCTCAAAGATACCCCGTCGTGACATCAATTTAACTATTCGGCATTGGTTATGCACAGCAGAAAGCTTCGAACGGTGCTGTTCATGTGACATAACTTGTTTGCGAAGTAAACGATGCTGCATTGACAAACTATGGCACGACGAAGGAGCCCCAAGCGACCTACAAGGATACCTCGATTACTTTACAGCAGTGTCAAAGAGAACCAAGCACACAGAATGCCTTCCCATAATACAAAACCTCCCTACTGGTCACAAAGCTTTCAAGACATGGTTAGTAGCAACTTGTAATATTACCCTTGGCAACGTAAACAAGGATGACGTCATCGGCTGTCTGAACTCCAGTTCGGGATTGAATTTGCTGTCTTCATTGCCTGTTTATGACTCAGAGGGTTACACTTATAAGAACTCCTACTGTGCCAGATGCAACAACGTCTTTGAGTATCAATTGATGGATATTAATATTACATGCGGTGGCAATGCATCATTACCGCCAGAGCGAAGACCTAAAGGTATTCTGGGACGGTTTGATGATTGCACGTTTATGTACGACTTGTCTACTGCTCCAAAGGCAGCATTGCCGTATTTAAAACAATGCATACAAGTGGACATCTACTCCTCATACAAGATTACAAACCCACCCTCGCTCTGTTCCTTGTATGTGGCTCTCGCCAAGGGTCCTCGCTGGAAATGGTACAGAAACCCTCATTGTATTAATACAACAGGGCTAATTCCACTCCTGTTAAATGGTTACACGGCCAAAGGATGTGTCGAGAAGAAAACTAATCCTGGTGAATTTGTACCAGGTGGATTTAGTTTCTCCATCACAATGAGCTTCTCCAGTAAATCAATGGTGTTGGTAAAAGGACCGCACAGAATTGCAGATAGCATACAAAAACCTTGTAATCATGGTTTCATCTACGATTTCTTCACAGAAAAGTGCATCCACTTTGAATGTAGTTTTGGTTTTATGGCTGTAGACAAGAGATGCGTACCCTTGCCGATTCCTGTGATTGAAGTAAAGCCACCTCCGATTGGAACTGTCAAAGATCGCTTGCTACACTGCTGGACATCTACTGAAGCCCGCTTACTGCTGAAAGTGATGCCTCAAAGGCCTGCGTCTACTTACACAGAACCATTGCCACCTGCAAAAGTTGCCACGCCCATAAATCTTCTTTACGACTGGAATATGATCGTAGATTTGCTTCATCTGAATAATTCTCGATATGCTTTGGATTATTTTCATCAAAATGAAAGAACGTTCTTTATATTTCTTAAGATGCCTTCCTGTAATACCACAAATCCTCTGCAGGAGTACCAAGATGTTTTGCGTCGCATGGAAATGAATTCCAGCCAAATCATCGAAGCAAAACTGATCTCTTCGGCTCGTTTGCAGTCCACTGCGCAGTATGGTTACGATCTTTCGCGCATGTATAACAGCGGGGCAGTTTGCGCGCAGCCTCAGATCCTCCAATCTTCCTCTGTCACAGAAGTCAAAGATGATTGCTCAGTTGTTTTTACTGATGGAAGGCAGTTGCATGAGGGTAAATCGTTCACTGGTTGGATACAACTCAGCAACAATAACACCTATTTTGTGTCACTTTGCAACGAGTTCCATTTGCGTTCTTCGTGTGTCCTACGCCACATCGACCTCGGTTCGTATTCGTTGAATAAGACTGACAATGACTCCATGGTGACCACTAGCAACGAATCGTACAAAGCAATCGAATACTCACCGACGGAAACAGGCATCACCATTTGCGCAGATGTCAACTCAATGGCTGCCTCGTTATCAGTCAAGAGCATTGGACAAATCGATGTTATGATCACTTTCATCGGAAATATCCTGACCATAATGAGTTTGATCATCGTCATGGCAACATACGCTGCTTTCGAGCAACTTCGGACTGTCCCTGGAAAGAACCTCATCAGCCTCTCACTGGCGTTGATTTTGTCAGCCATATTTGGAATTATCGTTTCTTTAACATACAAGAATGATTTCATGTGCACCGGAATTGCTATTGTTCTCCACTGGACAAACTTAGCTGTGTACGTATGGTCAGCCGTGATCGCGTTTGACCTCTACAAGACATTTGCGACTCCCATTTGCCACAGCAGTGTTTCTTGCGGGGGAAAACATGGCAGGTTCTTATATTACTCTTTATTTGCTTGGACTGTGCCTACCATTATCGTGGGAATATCAGTGGTCATAAATGAAACTGTTTCGGATTCATTTCGCTACGGTGAGCGTCGTATATGCTGGATCGTAGGAGACTCAGCAAGGCTGATTGTTTACATTGTACCTGTTATCCTATGCATGATCTACGTCATAGCCTCGCTTATTTATACCATCATTTGCATGAAACGGACCCAGAAAGAGATCACTACTGCAATCAAGTCTGCCAGTATCAAACGCAACAATACAATCGTGTCCATGTTTTTCAAATTGGCATTGATCCTTGGCGTTGTTGAGATCCTTGGTATCATTCAATTGAACAGAACAAGCAAAGGCTCAATCGTTGCTGATTCTGCATTTAGCTTGTTGTTTTCGGTGTTTCGGAGCCTACGCGGATTCCTCATTCTCGTTGTCTTCATTCTTAAACGTTCTATCCTCAAACTATACGCCAGTCGATTCTCTTGGCTTCAAGTCTTTGTAGAAACGAAAGACAGCAGCAGTTTCAGAAAAAGCAAAGCGACGACTCAATACTTGTTAAAGTCCAATAGCTCCAAAGGAAATGAATAATTTGGACTCGAGTTCGTACAGTATGCGTATATTTACATTATACAGACACATTAGAACGTTCATTAGAAGCAAATAATATGACAGAGAAATCCTCGTGTAGATTTTGTAGTAAGCCTCGATGATTGTACTGTATGACTTACTTATACCATTGAAAAATTACACATCTAGCAATAACATTATATTAGCATGATTATCAGAAACAGAGAATTGCAGCTAAATACAGCAAAACTGGACGTTCTGACGAATGCATATAGAGAAAGGAATGGTGTTCACTTTCATCATCTTAATCTGCCATGCGCAGTCTCACTGCATGTCGGTATATATGTGAGTTGACCTCTGCCACGGGTGAAGACGCCAGGAAAATGCTTTATTTGCAACGCAATCAGCCGTACTCTTGTCAATGATGGTCGACTTCAGGGATTGTTCTTGACTGTCAAAATTGTAGTTTTTAGCTCAAAGCCACGTGCCTAAAACAAGTGTATCTCGTCATGCATTCGGACTGCGCTTGATCCATTATCTAGGCAGTTTTATCTTGAAAAATATCCTCGTTTTATCTAATATCATATTCGTGCGTGCGACAAAATAAGCAGCAAGCCATCATTGTATGATTAATTCGGTCTTGGATTATATTCGTTGCAACGTTATCATTCCTCCGATTAACTGAGTCTCGTTTGTTATGGAGTCTACCGCAACATAGCTTCTTATGTTCAATCGATTAATTAGCACATTTGACCCAGCGCTAGTTACATATTTGTAATTTTATATACCGACTGTAGGATTGTGTTAATACAGTCAAACCTGTATTAGGGGTCACCTATACAGAGCAGCCACCTGTGTATAAAGGCCACTCTTTATAACGCCAAGATGACACTTTCTATAGAAATCAAACTGGACAGAAAGGCCACCTGTCTATAAAGGTCATTTTTCTCAGGTCCCAAAGGTGACCGTTATAGACAGGTTTCACTGTAAATCATAGAATTATGTATTGAACAATATTTGACAATGAGAACCCGAAATAATAATTTCTTCAAATATTTACAATCAGAGCAAACAGGCAATTAACTCCTAGCACGGTAAAAATATTACTTATTACTTACAATAGAGCTATTGAAATTGCCTAAACAGGGACCTGTGAGGTGTTCGAGACTCCATGGCAAAGAACCTTACAATATAATTCGACTCGAACGAGACAGAAAGAGAGAAGCGTTGTGCGAGTGATTCAGTTGAGAGCTGAGAGCTACTATATTATTAAATGCGACATTGACTTATATAGGTAAATGTACACAAAATAGAGGTTACACGGAAAAGAGATTTTACTTGAATACGAGGCTAGCACAGACCCCTTGTTCAATTCGATGTTGTCAGGCGTGATCGAGATGTCCAACGACGTCAAGGATCTTGACCCACGCAAACACACGATGGCAGAGCGAAGAAGAGAGAATGACAGCTTCGTCCTCAGCCAGTAGATAATACGCTTATTTACATAACAATTTGAATCTCTGCAATCTGATTGGTTAAGAGCTATGACGAATTGACGATATTAAGCATTTATCGCACAGCAGCAGTGGGATATGGCCATTTATCACACGAGAGAAGCGTAGTGAGACATGAGAAAGGCATCAGAAAATCACGAGCCGCAGGCAAGTGATTTTTAGCCTTTCGAGTGTCTCACAGCTTCTCGAGTATCCCACGGCTGCTGTGCGATAAATGCTTAATCTCACAAGAACCGAGTGAGTTTGTTTCATAATGGCGAATGTTAACAACATGACAAATTTTGATTGATCACGCCCTGGCAATGTGGGGCTCCCTTAATGGAGAGAATTTAGATAGGCTTACTTATACTGGAGGAAGCAAAGAACATCGAACAAGCAAGTGTGATATCTGGTCAATATTAACCCTTGTCCTGCTATTGACGTGTATACACGTTTTCGAAACAAGTCAAAAGTAGCAACATATAACCAATCACATAGTTAGTCCCTAGGGATCAACCAATCAGCAATCAATAAAGCGACTTCAAGTCTTCATTTAACTAGTTTTATGAGTAGGACAATGGTTAATACATCTGTATTAGCCGTTAGTCATAGTTAGTCTCATCCTGTTACAGTTTAGTCTCCCTGCGCTTGTAAATCGTATGTAACTGCTGTCTCTTGTAACTCTCGCTCTTTCCCTATCTCTCTCCCTGTAATATCCCTATCATCCTTTAAAAACAGTTGAAATTATATTTCGAAGAGCCTCAGTGAGAGCTATATCAGTGATGTTAATTTGTATTGTCGTATTAATCTGAAAAATGTATCACCGCATGGTATTAGTGCAGGAGAGTCCTGCCTTTCACGTGAGTATTCGAATCTTTGATTTGTTCAAATAATAGACACATACTCTTCGTCGTATTCACTGTCTCGCCTGGTCCATAGGCATAGAGCTCTGGCTACAACGGACATATGAAACCCTTTCGCCACCTCTCCTTGTCTAAGGACCAAGCCGCAACACAAATCATATACGCTCGCATCTCTTCCCTGTAGTGACCACCAAGCGCTACACATCTTACATGTTTTGTAAACGTTTACAGTAATGAGCGTGCATAATCCAGTGTGCAGCTTCCCTTGATGACAATATCTAGATTTTTTTTCAAAGCAAAGAATAGTCGATAATAAGCCACATAATACAAATAATACAGCGACCTTATGGAATATGCTCCTGCCTAGTATCAACAATGTATCAATCCACCATACAATCGCATATCATTGATCAAGCATACTTTTGTGACAATGTTATTCGTCTTTCGTAAGTTTGCCAAACGAGGAGAAATTCCATAATGGCGGAGGAGAAATATCTTCTACGCCAGGCAAATGATTTCCGCTGTATCTGTTGAGATGATAGATGCGCCCGTCGAAGAACAGTCGTTTGGGGATGGTCCAAATGGAATTGATTGTTGTCATGAGCTTGCTGGTTTTGTAGCTTCTGAATGCTGGACTCGTTTGGAGGTAGTATTTCATCTCCATCACTTGGTCGAGGATCAAATCAACGAAAAACAATCTCAAGAAAATGCTGAAGAAAAAGACGATAACCTGGCTCCATTGGGAATTTTTACTAGCCAATGTTTCTATGGCGGCAGATTGATGTTTTTCATCAGCGAGCTTGTAAAAGGCAGAGTGGAATGGTCCAAAATAGACGTTGTAAAACGCTCTAGGACTTTTTCTGAATATCTTCCATGCAGATGGATAGAATCCAGCTATCTTTGCCAAATCGTCCAGATAGATAATAGGTTGAACAAGGCCAGCAATTCGATTGGAAGCGTCTTTGAAGTAGTCCTCCCAAAACAGTCTGTCCTTTGTGATTGATGCTGTTCTGTCCTCTTTATTTGACATGGCAATAGTGCCATTAAAAACTGCTGTCACCCATCTTGACTGAAGCTCAACTAGGAAGGGAATAGAACCAACGATTGGCCGAACGAACCCAATAAAGGCTAAACTCGGATCTTCGTTTGAGATGCACATCTTGTAGCACTCCTTAATTGAAGAAGGACGATATTTTTCCTCTAAAATGTCAACATTGTGCCTAAATCCAGTGCATAAGATGATGTTATCAACTTCTTCTCGTGTTCCATCTGTAAACACAATCGTCTTTCCTTCAATATGGTCAATCATGCCTTTAGGAATGATACTTCCATCTTCTACATAAGTAAGAACATCAGCGCACTTGTTGATGAAAGAATGGAATGACGCTGTCTTTGATTTGAATTCAGATATTCCATGACCCTCGTTCGCCAACAGCGAACCTCCACTCAACCATCTTTGAAACAGTCTCTTCCCTTCAAATAACAAAATCATAGAGAACTATGAATAAAGCAGAAGTAATATTGTATATTTTAGCATTAAAATTTATTAGGCAGATCGTGACTGCGATTTTATTGTATTGTAGACTCATTTTAATGATTGTTGAACTGCTTGTGGTTTGATTTGCGAATAAAAGTTTTATGTACTAAAAAAAATAAATAAAAATAAATAAAGCACAATACTCCTCAATTCCTCCTCATCATCATCATCATCACTTCTTGTGAATCCAGTAAATTTAAGGCTTTTTCTCATGGGACATAATTGAAAGTTAATAAATCCTAGTTAGATATTAAAGCTAGACGATTGGCCATATGTGAAATAAGGCGTAGTCTCATTTTATAAGATTCAGAAAATTCACGCTTGAAATTAGTGGTTCTTGTTCACATTGAGAGGCGAGTCGAAGACGAGTTCAGCTAACACGACAATTCTAAATGTTTCAACTGTATTTCTAGTAATCAAGTTTCATAATCGTGTCTACATTCTCTTCGTTTCAAGCGTGAATCCTCTGAATCTTACAAAATGAGACTACGGCTTATTTCACAGATGGCCGATCGTCTAATTTTAATATCTAACCAGGATTTATTAACTTTGAATAATTGTACATAATGAAGGCCGAGCTAAAAGTATAAATAAACCATGATAAAACAAATCACAAACCATAAATATTCAAACGAAAAAAGTAAACGGAAACTGACGTTCGTAAAGAAAATATTAAATATTCAAAACTGTCCAGAGAGGTAGGATGGCAAACGGTGAGACTTGACACAGCATAGAACAGCAGCAAATCAATCGACATTAAACTAAGCAGAAGCGTAGACACAGCGCGACTTCATGTGGTGATTACCCCCCTTCTCTCCTAGCTAATGGGTGTCGATGAACATTGGCTATGAAGGTGCTAAAACGCCCATTGACAGATTTTGTAGTTAATTCTGCTGGATATCCACACACCCTTCTCAATAACTAAAGCTAGTGGGGGTGCCAGTTTAGTTGTTGACGATCTGACCATGGAACACAGTTACACATAGCACTGTATTATATGATACCAGTAGCAAGCATCGATCCTGACAGACCTGACACCAAATTTCAAAATTAATCCAAATATTAGTTTATTAATTAAATTTAAGCTTATTATTATTAATTAACCCTTCAAGGGTAAAAAGAGGAAGCAGTAATCGAAATTAAAGAATTAAATGACCACGCCCTTTTTGTACAATAGTTACGGATTTTGTTTCGTGAGGCTATGACTTCATATAGTCAACTCTGGCAATAACGGTTCCGCCATTACCGGAATTTCGTCAATAGCGGTGAATTTTTGAAGTCCCAATGATTGTTACGGTCTGTTCGCAATTATCGGTTTTGAGTTCCTCCAAATCAGTTCAAGTGCACGATATTGATTCAGCTTCGAGTTCATGAACGCATATTCTGTAATATCTTTGTACATGGACAGTCATGCTTCAGTTGAAGAAAGCAGCAGCCGAATGAAACTGATGGCATTACAGGGCGAAATTGAGTCTTTGACTCATTCATCTCTCCGACAGACAACCATTACGTAGTATTTCAATCGTAACTAACAATTGCGCAATAATTATCTGTAATGTGTTACCTGATTTCTGCTGTGATATATTACAATAAAACAAAGGATTACGTCATTTTCATTGTTTGCCTATACCGGATTTCTCCAATAACGGTCAAACTTGGATGGCCCCCAGCGCACCGTCATTGGCGGAGTTTACTGTATGCACGCATCTTGAAATTGGAATTTGATAGTTTTGAAATCTATAGGATCGTTTTGTTATTGCTGCACATCTTCGGGCCCTGCTTCATAAGATGCAGCACAGTTTTGATGGCATATAAACTATCGAAAACATGAAAGCCAAAAATATCAGTATAAATCAGTTCCAAGAATCAAGTACAAACAGCAAAATATGTATTGTTGTAAGTAAATTATGACAGTCTGCTGCATACAGCAGCAAATCTACTACTGACATCTAAAGTAAATATACATAATGATAATTGAAGCTAGCTGGAGATCAAATATACAACAACAACTCGTCATGTTGTTGAGCTGCTGCTTTCAGCCATGTTGCCAAGGGCAACACGATCTCTTCCACTAATTTTGGCCTACCCAATGGTTTACAATGATATTTGCCAAACTCAGAAATCGACGCAACGTAAATGAAAATAGATTCTACCTTTTAATTAACAAATTAGGCTGATAGTAGAACTACACTAATTAATTTCTTGAATATCTAGTAGTGTATTGGGTAATCGGGAGAATTTAGAGCAATCGGGAGAGCTGGAAGCTCACTTCAATAGCAAATTTCGATAAATGATCATGTTGAAATTAAACTTGAAATGAGAGTGTGTTACATTTCAGGTTTTCTCAATGACACGCGAAAATCTAGTTTTGTCGATTTTTGGACAACCTCTGTAGACGTCCAGGGCATACGTACAGGGATACGAAATGGATAAAGCCAGTTATTATTATGTTCTATCACAGAACACATCAATCCCCTTCGAAATACTCGGGTTATTTCAATTAATATCACGCTGCATTACTAGTAGCGTTAGACTGGTCCGATATCGCAGTCCAGAGGGTCGGTCGACTTTAACAAATCCCTCATTCACTGTCAACTTGTGAGCTCAGTCAAGCTCAACGCTTTCAAGATGGCGCAACGTGAACTGTCGGCGCCTTTGATCCTTGCGAGGATCAAAGTCATATATTAGAACAGCATAATTGTTGTTCTAATCTGTGGTCACAATAGGTCGTAAAACGATCGTTAGACAATCGATCTGTTATGTCGGAATTAGAATTGACTTAGACAGGACAATGAAGAAGAAGAAAGAAAATACTTCAAGGAAATCGAAAGGGCGTCATCATCACAACTGCAAAGCCTAAACCAACGCTGAACCCAACCCTATAATCTTATATGTAACCCCATGCAAAGTACCTAGCTGCTTACCCGTTCCTAGCCTTCCCATTGGCGAGACGAAATCTGACGCTCTTGAATTGTGCTTGTCAAAGGCATCTGGCTTGAGCCATGGGAACAGTGAGCCAGCCTTCCTGAAGAATTCCCTCCCCCTCGGAATGCACCACATTAATTTTCGGACGTTTCCATGCCAGAACTGAATGAAATCACTCGCCATCTCTCCACCCCCAATGATCATCACTCGCTTGCCAACATGATCAGGACAGAAGTCTTTAAATTCTCCACAATGATTTACAATGCCAGTGAATTCTTTCAAGGTTGTGTACTTCATATCGTCGCTTGCTTTCTGAACTGCACCGGTGCACAGAATCAAATGCTTCGATCTAAATGTTTCCCCTGAATCCGTTGTTGTGTTCCAAATTTCGCCTTTTTTTGCAATCCCTTTCACTCCAGCATTGAACTGGAAATTTTTTAACAAGTCAAACTTTTCGCAGTAGCTTTTCAGATAGAGAAGTACGTCTTGGTGAGCAGGAAATTCTCCGATTTCTTCAGGCATAGCAAAATCACTCATTTCTGTCAAACACGAAGATGAAGATGAGACTGTTCCCTTCATGACGGTTGTCTTTTCGAGGTCGTCGCTGTAGTTCCATATTCCACCGAAACTACTACGTTTCTCAAGAACACGAACTGTAAGGTTGTTCTCCAAGGCGTGTTTACAAGCCAGAATGCCAGACCAGCCTCCACCAACGATTAAAACATCGCATGTGTCCAAGAGCATGCTATCACTCATAATCACTCCTTATATTGAAATATATTAAAACTACTCAAAGTGAGTAAAAAATCTACGTCTCCTTGCTTTGATGCTTTAACAAAATCTTTACAGTTTTGGAAGAAATATGAAATTCTACTGGAGAAGCACTAACTAGTTAATAACAACTAATTTTTTTGTTCAAGCATTGCTGTGCCAACATATGGCCAGGTGTTGTTCCAATCGACTCTGCTCATCATGCCTCTAGCAAGACAAGAACGGGATGTTGTGACCAAGGCGAGTACTATGCCAAAACTTACTGTTACCTGAAAAGGCCTATTTCCTTGGCTTTGCTTTGAACATAACCTGCAGATCTATTCTCTGTTCCATTGAATCTCTTTTCTATGTTATTGAAATATGATGAATGAGCCATCCAGGATTCGGAGCATACCAAGCGAGGCATCAGTTGCTAACAAACTAGGAAGGGATAATAATGGCATTGCGGTGGCTTCTTCGGGAATAAATATGCATCATTCTCTCGATTCAATGGCCTTCTGTAGCAGTTGCCAAGCGAGTGTGGCACCATCTGCCGGTTTCTCTTAAAGACGCAGCAGTGGAAAAGTTTAAGAATAGTAGCTTGGAAGCTCATTACGGCTCTCAACTGGGAGAGACAAGCGCTGCTGAGTTGGTTGAGATAGCTGTGATTTCCCTCGATTTAATATTTAACAATAAAACATCCAGTATATTGTATTCAATTATGTTCAACTAGTGTTTAACGCTTTCATTCTTAACTGTAGCATGTCCTGTAGTTTGTTACCTGTAAATGTAGCTTGTATGTTATGTTATGTTACGCTAATTCCAAAGCCCTAGTACAACTAGTAAAATCTGTACAGAGTGAGGCAGCCCAACAGCAGGAAAAAGCAGGAAACCTTATCATTACTGGAATTCCAAAAAACGCTGATAATTCAGACAAGGCAATTCTCGTAGAAATTGAGAAGATGATCTCTACTCGGTTTGTTGACGAAGCAGTAGAAGTCAAAAGGATTGGCAAAGAATTACCTCATAAAGATCAACCAATTTTGGTTAAATTAAATCCAATGAAG
Source organism: Calvadosia cruxmelitensis (assembly GCA_900245855.1). NCBI lineage: Eukaryota > Metazoa > Cnidaria > Staurozoa > Stauromedusae > Kishinouyeidae > Calvadosia > Calvadosia cruxmelitensis. Next base: position 30,311 of record OFHS01001012.1, read on the forward strand.
AATGAGGAAGTACTGAAAGCAGCCAAATTGCTAAAGAAATGTTCAGGCTGGAAGGCAGGCTGAGCAAAAAGCTGTTTATAGATACATAGATAGATATTTATTTATTTCGATTTATTTTTATTTATTTATTTCTACATATTTTTTTTATGAACTACGTGTAGAGCTAAGGCAGAAGATTGCAGCAGAACCGGAAACAAAATGGAGCATTAAAGGAGGCAAAGTAGTTAAAAGCAAAGTCAATAGCAAGAGATGTGGAAAAACCACAAGGACAGCAAATTACATAATAGCTCATGACAACATCAACTTAACAAAAACAAAGGCAATGATTTTTTGGAAAACCATCCACTGACAACAAACATCATACATTTTTATAGACAACCGTGCTCTAGAAAACACACAATACTATAAATATCTTGGATTTCTTTCAATTCAAATAGATCAATGAGCTTTGGTGTATCCATAGTCACTCACTATGGTGTACTTGACTACTGTGTAAAAAAGCTCTGAAAGCTTGGTATTCAATGTCAAATTTCATGGCAAATTCATCCTGTAAACCCGTCAATGTTTCAATGACCCTTTTAAGGACATGTATCAAACCAATCTTATTATATGGCAGTTCTATCTGGGGAAATACCATAAAAATTCGTTTTAAAACATAATTGTGAAACAGACAATTTTTTTTTTTAAAATATTCTTTCTATTTACCGCAAATCTAACAATGTAGCTACACGAGGTGAACTCGGTATTTACCCTATTGATATTGATATAAAAATCAACATGATTAATTTTGTCTTAAAGTTATTAACTCCTCAAAAATAGTTTAATTTTTAATGCTTCTAATGACTTGCAGTTGATTGATATGCAAGGAAAACAACATTGGTTAAAGAAAATACAACTAATTTTAGAAGAAACTGGATTTGGAGATTTGTGGAGATCATCAAAGGAACATCTCAGATGTCGCGCAAATCAGTACAACTTATAAACAATATCAAATCGAAGTTGCAATGTATTTATGTAGACCATTTTAGAACCATGATTCGAGCAGGTGAAAGCAGTGATACCGGACAGCTAAATTTCTATGGTAACATACTGTATACCCAGAAAACTATACAAAACAACAATACCTCTGTTTAGACAATCTCTCTTACAGACTAGCCATTACGAGACTGAGAGTCAGTTCTCATAAATTTAGGATACAAACTGGACGATACCGACATGAAGAAAGAGCAGAACGAGTTTGTATTCACTGCGATAACAGTGATGTTGATGACGAGAAACGTTTCCTCCTCCATTGTAACTTTAACATCATGTGGTATTACAACCAGTTCGATAAGAGCGAATGCCAAGAGAACATAACCGTTGAGTCACTGACAGAAAATCTGAATATATTTCACAAATCAAAGCATTTATACAGAGAACATAATTATGAAAATTATTCGGGCGAGGTCGACATTGATTGACAGGTATAACATAACTTACAGAGAATGAACGAAGTTACGAGAAGGAGAAATTAAACATGCAGAATATATTAATATGTAAATGAGATCACGAGATAGAAAGAAATAATCTCAGTTACAATAGTCATTCAAACGAACACGGAAACGAGATTACAAGTGTTCATTCAAAGTTACAGATAAAACGAGGTTACATGGAAACGAGGATCGAGGAGGATTTACGTAATACGACATAACAATCATAGTATTTAACTAGTATTAAATAATCAATCAATCAATCAATCAATATATTATCAATCAATTAGTATTTAAGTCGAAGTCTTCCAAATACACTCTGCGAGGTCACAATCTGCAACTATGTCCCTCTTCCAGTATTCCTGTGAACAATCCATCTGCAAACTG
>OFHS01001013.1:5047-32154 GCA_900245855.1 Calvadosia cruxmelitensis
TGGCCCGGGAGTCGAACCCGGTACGCCTGACTGGCAGCCACACGTACTAGCCTCTAGACCACGCCAACAAATCTAAGCAATCGCTCTCAAATTGTATCCTACAACAGTGTGCTATCGTCTGCTTAATTTGTCAATTGTGGTGTTCCCCAGGGCAGTATTTTAAGGCCTTTCCTATTTTTAATTTATGTGAATGATTTCTCAAAGTGTTCAAATTTTGATGTGAACCTATTTGCTGATGACACTACATTACAATTATCTAGCAATACACTAAGAAGTCTGGATGACGATGTTAACCTTGAACTCATTCGTGTGTTGCACTGATATCATTGCAATAAATCTAAGTTGTTGTTTTCCCTTGCCCTAAATAGGTAAGCTTCAATGTTAAACTCAGCAATCAGTGTCTAGAGCGTTGTCTCAGACTGCCCAATTAAATTAATAACATTTTTAGATGTTATGATTGATGAGAAGTTAAATTGGCATTGGTCACATTAATTGTTTGCACTCTTAGCTTGGAAAATGTCTACTCTACCAAGTCTACCAAAGACTACCATACGTGTACGTAGATTTCTCTCTGTCCAACATAAAGTGCAAAGCTACAACAGTATTGTCAAACCACATATTGATTATCCCAGTACAATTCGGGATAATAGCACCAAGATCAATGAATTAATTGAGACTGACTCTGCCATATTTGAAGATTGTCCAACTCAATTCAATACTTCAAATTTCTGGTCTTCCATTAGATGCAAACGTAACATTTACCAGAACTTCCAAACTGTTATCCGGATTTTTGTTTTGGAAAACTTTTAAAATTTGCCTTTGATATTCACATGCGGACTCCACTTTTTACTAAAAATCTGAAGGGTCACTTCATTAGCCTATACTCTACCAGCTGTACAATCAAAGACTGCTTTATCTATAGCTGATTCTTCAATTCTTTTCCCTTCTTATTATGGATTAAATCTATGCTCAATATTTTTTACATAAAATTAAGGGTCTTCTAAACAAACACGCAATTGATGATGATGATTGGATAGGATCGACTGCGTTAAATATTTGGACGATTTGTTGTTGTTTGTAGGTGAGTGTTTCGACAATCTGCCCACAGGACAATTACGATCAACAAATGGATCTCGATCAAGAACAACAGCAGTAAGATCAACCATCGCATGAACAACAGAGGCCGATGTCAGTCTGGTTATATATGACCCATATTCTGCTTAATCTGTGTGGAATTTTAGATTGGAGAAGTACCGTGGCGAACGCGACAACGAAATGTTCCCGGATGAGGTGGACACGCCCCTTGACATGCCTGCGAGGTCGCGATTTCAAAAGTAAGCGCATTAGCAGCAGTTGGTTGAATTTCAGACAATCTCTCCCTTCTGCATAGCCCTACTGTTATTTAATTGAGATGTAAATGTTTTCACTTGAATGATCGTATTTGGCTTAGCTAAAGTACTGTGGCTATGCGGAATGCTGATTGTGTTGATTCACAAGAAATGGTGGTCTGAAATGACGTCATTGCATTGATGTTTAGGTATCGTGGCTTAAAGAGCTTCAGATCATCGCCGTGGGACCCCAAAGAGAACTTGCCAATGGATTACGCCAGGTAGGTGGTTGCCCTTAGCCACGTGTTATCACGTGATTGTGGTCCCATCGTCACGTGTTCTGGTGCTGATGCTGTGATTGGCTCGCAAGCAGTGGATTACTTGATCTTGATCTTGTTACCTCGACAGAATATTTCAATTTCAAAACTTCACGAGGATGAAACGGCGCGTGTTGAAAGAACAAGATGACCACTGCGATGGTGCCCTGGTGCGTAGAACAGAGACTGATGGAGTAGACGTTTGCAAAGGGGCAGTTGGTTCGCATTGGTCAATCATACTGTACTGATAGTGAAGCATTGGCGCATTTTTATTGAAATGCCTAAAGAGCCTCCATCGGCGCCGCTACACCACCCATTGACACTCTGATTTTGTAGTTGGATTTATTATGCACCTCTTTTGTTTCTGCCTTTTGACGTTGCGAGGTTAAATGGTTTCAATTGATGTTTCTTTTCTATTTGCTCAGCCTGGCTGGTACGTCACTCTGCACGTGGCCAATGTCCCGCGAGAAGTCATCGGTGAGAATCAACTGAGTGAAGGGATGCCTGATTTAGTTGATTATTGTAAAAACAAGAAGCGTAAGTGCACTTGAAATATGTTGCTGTCTCAACGCGTCGTAAACAAAAAACTGAATTAGTTGATGGCTGTTGTGAGTGTCCTTATCCTAGTCAACGGCGCATTCGCAAACCACCTATTCCTAACCGCATTCGCAAACCAGTCTTTAACGTCCTGTTGGGTATACATTGGTCTCTGATAATTATTACTTGCGAGGAGATTTTCGCATTCTCTCTGAAATTTCTACTGGGACGTTACCTCCAGAAAGAAACTACCTGTCGCTATCGACCACTGGGCAACAATGGTCACTAGAGGACTTGGCCGCACATGAGGAGGCTCTATAAAACAGGAGATGATGCTTTCTAAATCATGTTGTTGATAAGGCAGACTGCAAGGGTAGTATGTGTTGTCAAGCGTCTTTCAATCTGTTTCCCTCTCTTCTCAGATCACACAAGCGCCGGTCACCGGCTGGTGTTATTTGGCCTTCTGCCGCACGAACAACGGGTCAGTCAGTTTGTGTTCAATGGTGAGCCCGCCGATGATCCTATGTCTGTCCTGGGCGTGTCTGTGATCGGTTGTCATTCCATTCGTCCTTTCAGATGACCGTCATGCATTTCGTAGTTATGAGAGACGCGGCCTTCGTCGAACCCGTTCAGTCAAAGGTCAGGCGAAATGACGTTGTCTTGTTTAGAAGTCACGTGGTTCACTCATGTCACGTGATTAGCGGTGATGCTTTCTTCTTGGCAGGATCGCCTCGTGATCTGCGCTGGATACCGGCGGTTCGCTGCCAACCCAATCTTCTCACAACACACCAACGGAGACAAATTCAAGGTAAAGGAAGTGTTTTCAGCTGACACGCCTTCCTTCGTCGCGCCTACTTCATCTTCTAGAGCCACAGTGGAATGAATATCTGTTGTGGTTTTCAGTTTGAGAGATATCTTCCTCATGACAAAATGGCCGTTGTAGCAACAACCTACGCCCCTGTTCTGTTCCCACCCGCCCCAGTTCTCATGTTGGATGGATCGCAGCGCCTTGTTGCCAAGGGGACGTTGTATAAGTCCGACCCAGATCGCGTAGTTGCAAAGAAGATGGTGCTGAGTGGGCATCCGTACAAGATCAACAAGCGGACGGTCGTCGTCAGATACATGTTCTTCAACAAAGGTAAGAAGTATTCTGAAACGGACTGAGTCTGTTCTGCCGACTGTCGTGCGTTACGCATGCGCAGCATATGAGCGGCATTCTTTCATCTTGGCTTGGTTTTGTTTCTGCAGACGACATCTTGTGGTTCAAACCGGTGGAACTGCACACCAAGTTCGGCCGACGCGGCAACATCAAAGAGGCATTAGGTTAGTGCCCAATTCCCTCGTGTTCACGTCGGCGCTGTTCAATTGAGTTGGAGGCCTTTCATTGTTGTTGTTGCTTGTAGGTACGCACGGACACATGAAGTGTCACTTTGATGGTAAATTCGACGCCAAAGATACCGTGTGCATGGCGCTCTACAAACGCATCTACCCCAAGTGGACTTATGAGTCTCGTGTGCCAGACAACTGGAACGGACCAACGACTAACCAACACGAGGCCGTGGAATCCGATAATGACATGAAGTGAATGTTTTAAGACTGGCAGCCGTTCGTTCGTTGACTGAAGCGGGCCAGTGCAGGTCATCGTAGTGCGCGCCTACTTGCAAGTGGATTGGGGTAACAGACGATAGCAGGAACCCATTCTAGTGGACATTCACTGTTGGAGTCACGGTTGCCGCCTTGTACGCTTTGCTAGGGAGACAATGTTTGAAGCTGTTGCTTCAATGTCAACCGTATTATGCGCGTGAACACTGTACGCGGGAGACGGATTTCTCCTTGAAATTAAGACTGCTGTGCGTCCCTTTGAATGCGTCGGCAGTCGAGTGGGGCGTCGTTCAAAGTGTACTTTTAATCCGATTGGGTGGATCTGTTGCCATGGTGCCAGGTGCGAGAATATTGTGTGTGCTGTTCGTTGACGCGACGGCCGTGGACCATGCGAAGTGATCTCCGCTAGTGATCAACCGACCTGCCGCTAAGTTTGCAGTTGAAGCAACGCAGCAGCCGGTCCATAGAGACCTCCATTCCAGCATGGACTTCATTTCGCGTCTCCATTTGTTATCATGACCTGATCAGGTCAAAGCCATCTGGCACGAACGCGTCTCAACTCAGACGGAAATAAACAGTGTTTTCAGCTAACAGAAGATCTAAAATCACTCCTTATCAATCCTGCGGCGTGAGCAGTGCTACTTACCAATGGCCTCGTTATAGATGAGAGGCCTCGCACGTGTGGTGTCAAATAGAAGCACCAAAGCACTGGTATCTCCCGGGGGTTGGGCCTTGATATAGATCTTTGACGAAAGAGAGCCATTTCAAAGATCAAATGTAAACCCCAAAATGGTGTTTATTTATAGATTGCAAAATGGTGTCTTGAGATTTCCCCAACGGATCCTCACATCCGTGCCAGAAATATTGATGTTGTGCGACTGATTCATTTTGCATGTATTTCTGAAGCACCAGTAAATTAATAAGATTTCATTCACTAAGATTCTTGTTTAGTTTCGTCGGATAGAATTACAATTAATATGTGCAAACCTTAACAAGGGTTGCCTTAAAAAGCGCAGACATGTACTGTTAGCAAGTCAAATGGGAACATCCCCTAGGCTCATCTCGCTCGCCAGCCAGAATTTGCAATGATAGCAACATTAAATGATGAGATGACATGAAGAAGACGGGGGTTCCTATCTTCATACTTGCTACGACGGGCGTCATCTTGGAGTGAGATAGCAAACAGGTGCGTTAGAAAAGCAAAGACAAAAGTGGAGATTAGTGTCGACTGTTGGGCCTTCCATTGTCGCTGATCCTGACACCTGCGCTCTCCAACCCTAATTTGCCTGAGATAGCGACAGAGCACGATTATATCGACGTAGCACCAGCCCCTGCAGCAGCCAACAATTAATAACCAGCTATTGGCGACGAGGATCGCGCTGGCGTTTGGCTCTTGAGATGATTCAGCTGCTCGACGGTCGGCGACCACGGTGACGCTGTGAAGCAGTTCTCGCTACCATCATACGGCAACACAGGACATCGACTGCATCGGAGCAACAGCACCTGCCGTTTGAAACATCCTTGCCAGGGTTCACCTAACAAAGAGATGAGATTAATGCAATCGCGGGATCTTGTGTGTTTCGCTCGTCGTTACTCGACCAGTTGCCTATCGTCTCTGTGGGATATCGCTTAGCTTGAAGCGTTTTACAAATCGACTAGCTGTGGCTGTGACAAGGCCGTGAAGGAACGGGGCAGCGAAGCAAGTGATGCGAAAGACCATCGCTTACATCTGTCAGAAGAACGCCACAGATTGCTGATAAGCTTCCATCTTCTGTTTACGGAGGGAAGGGTGAACTGATCTGAATAGTCGGGCGGATTGATCGTCAGATCTGCAGGCGACACATGCGCTTAGGATCGCAACGGCAACATGGGGAATTACTTGAACTCACTCCACAGGACGACTCACGAGCCCCTGCGACAGACGAAGACCGGCATTGCCGTGACATTACTGTGGCTCACGTTGAGCCTGTTCTTGGCCGTCTTAGCCTTGGTCTCGTTTTTGCAACCAACGTGGCTTTACAATGATAACCTTGGCTCTGCCGGACTCCAAATCGTCTGCGTCCGCACAACAACGTGCCCTGTAATCCTCACGTGGAACTTCAAGGACATTGCAAGCGGCTATTGGCAACTTGCCGTCGTCTGTCAGCTGCTGGCCTGCACTCTTTTTTGTCTGTCCCCTAACCTCGTAGTGTTAGTCCACTGCTTCGAAGGTGTAGCGAGAAACCGAGGCTTTCTAGCCGGAGGAATCCTTCAGATTTGCGGAGGTAAGCACAGCGCATGCTTCTTTCCATCGCGCTCTGTCGCAAGGCAATTCTCATCATCATAAGATATTTAAACGGTTTAGAAATGAACCTTACAATTATATGTACACCGTGCATTCAATTAAATACGTGCGACTGAATGTAATAGAATTGTCAATTGTCTGTTTAGAGATGTGAGTAAAATTATCCCTGATGTATGACATTTCATGAACAAGACGATCGAACGTGTTTCAGAATCGACGGAAGACGCTATGTTAGCCTGCGCATTGCTTAGTTGAAAGATCCTGCTCCCCGAAGATGTTTTCCAATGGCCGACCACGTGACTGTGTTCATATATTATGATATAACTTGGGTGTAAATGGTGACAAAGTGTAACCCTGAGACCGATGAACACTGAAAACGGGTGGGCAATGAAGCTATATTTCCTGATTCGGTTGGTCTGTCTACGATTGATCTTTGAAGCGCAGCAAAAGAGGACAACCACATCGGTTGATGAATTTTTAGGATTGATGGCGCATATTAAAATGAAAATCAAGTCTTGCTGGGAATGAGTTTGATTTTATTTGAATAGACATGGCAAATATCGTTGTAAGTTTCATTTTAAAGGCTATTAAACAAATCAGCATGGCGCTCAACAATGGCTTTGGATGTGTGACGAAATGTTGTTTAAAATAAATGATGGAATATCTCGTCAAAATGATCAACATTAAATGAACTGCGTGGGAATATTCTTGACATCAGTTCATATATCTGACATTGCTACGACCCGAGGGGCTTTCGCAGGTGAAGATGAGACACATCAGACGCACGCCAGATTGATGGGTTGATCAAACGCTTGATGATCTCATCTGATCTTTCCACCGTTGCCATGGTAGCATTAGAGCTGCCGTCACAATTCAGCACGGCATCATAATTGCTCCTTCGTGATTCTAATTAAGGATTCGTTTCATTCAATTAGCCTTCGCTTCTCTTTTCTTCTTGCAGCTGTCCTGCTGGCCGTCGCTTGTCTGGTGTTTCCAATGGGTTGGTCTGCGCCGGCAGTGCGTGCTCTCTGCGGGTCGGCCGCCGGGTCGTTTGCGCCTGGCCAATGCTCTCTCGGATGGGCCTACATCCTGGCCATACTTTCGTCTGTCGACGCCCTCGTTCTCAGCATCATTGTGATGTTTCTGTACGAGAGAGTGCCTCGTTCTGGTGACAATTCAGTCAATCAACCGCTGTTCAATGGCTCCGATGTCAGCTCGTCCCATTGCTCGTCGCGTTCAGAGAGTGGACACGTGCTCACGATGGCATGAATTGCACTCTGCGGAGAAACGAGGTCGAGGGACGCTAGTCTCCAAGACTGTGCTGCTTAACTCCTCGACCAATTGACCTTAATTGAGACAACGTTACAAATCGATTGTACGAAAGGCAGCACTATGAGTGCCACACTTGTATATTTAAATTGTTAATGGGCTCAATAAGCCCATACAATGCAGTTTGCCCGTGTAAAGTAGTAGCCTAGGTGGCCAGAACGACTTGTTTATCGATTCCACGCAATTAGTCGAGAATTATTGTTTACGATAACGACAATGACTGATGCTGTCTGAATCAGACAACCCGCAAATGTGCGAAGTGCACGATTGGTTGTGAATGTGCTCTGTCTTCGCAACTAAAGAGAGCGGGATAGTATGGCTGACATTCTGCGTCATCCAGAAGGCCATTTATAAAGACAAAGAGGAACAGGATGTTCCTGAGGGGCAAGCAGAGCGACATATGAAATTGTGCTGTACATTGGGTGATGATGGCAGTCCTTCATTGCGTGTGGTTGATTGGTGCCCTACTACTGCTTTGCTGCGCATCAGCGAACCCCGAACCAGGTAATTGGACGATGCAATGTTCAGTGAGCTGATGTCAGTATTTTATTCCCGATCATTGCCATGGCTACAAAGGTGATATAATCGTTTAATAATTTGATCAGTTGGCAACTCTCGATGAACAACGAATGACTCGCACTGTACCGACATCCAGCGCCATTTGGATGGACGAAGGTGCAGTCGATCGATCTAGTTCACTGGCGTGGCTCATTCAATTCGATCAGTGACCGCCAGAGCAGGGGAGGCGCGAGTGGGGCTAGAGAGGGCAGCTGTAGTGAACACGTGGGTAAGCTATTGATGGATCCTGGTCCCAACAGGTATAATGTCTGGAGCGTTTGAGTAGAATGAACAAAATGAAGGGAAGTATAGCTCGAATTTCATTTATTGCACAGAAATAATCTGATTATATCCATGACTGCTGAATTCTTTCTTTAGACGAGACATTTGCAGTCAACAGCAAGACGGGAGAGCCGTTTCATGACGCCATCTTGAAAGAGATGCTAGGAGGGCTGGAGTCGTTGTCACACGGAGTAAGCCATATTCATCATTGAACAGGTTCTGACGCTCTATAGCTCATGTCATTCCACTGCTATTTTGATTTCTTCAGATTGCAAATCCATCATGGCCTCACATGAGACTAGACGAGAGCGTAATCCTCGCATTGGCTTCTCTCGAAGATCTCGTGTTCGATCTGGCCTCGTATTACGCCAACACGCATATCAGATTCTCTGAGACAAAATACCTGAACGCTACAGGTAAAGACCACCGCGATGAGATCGCACGTGCTCCTATCCATAAAAGCACTTAAATTGCGGATTCGTAATGGTCTCATTGGAATTTCAGGTCTTCAATTCATCACATCGTCATGTGACGTCATCTCTAGTGTCCAGTTCCCGATATCCAAGAACGTGATTGGCTGGGAATGGCGACAGCAATCTGATTCATTGTTTTATAATTATGTATGTCATAAGAACGCTACAGGTAACCCTCTTGTCGTTCATCGGAGCCTTTAGTTCGCTTGGTCATGTTGAGCACCACTGCCGCCTGACTCGTTTGCTGTCATTCCTATCGCTATAGTGTTCTACATGATGGAGGATCTCTTGCCTTTCTTGCCTTCCTCTTCGACCATGGCACCTCACCAAACCAAGACTGCTAAGCTATTGATAAGCACCGATCACCAGATGACCTCCAATCTGAAGCACTTCTCGCCGTCGTCCACAACCCCTTTACTCAAAGCCTCGCATCGGACTAAAACGACCAATCAGTCGTCCATACGGGAGCATACATCTGGAATAGCAGCCAGGCCACTGTGGGACCCTTCCTCCCCAGTCTACCAGTGGGTCTCTTCCAGTGCTAATGGCAACTTCTCAAGTAATTTAACTCGCAACATGACGAACGAGACTTACATTCCTGCTCTGAATGGTAAGCCAACAACAAAGATCAGAATTCTGAGTCAATAAGCTCCTCTGGAGTGGGATATAATTCTAATGAAGCAGATTGATGTTTGCGGTCCTCTACATCTGTTCTCTCTCAGATCCGCAATGTGGAGACGTAGTCGTATTTACCGATCTCAACGGCGAGCTACGTTTCCCAGCACAAGGGTCTGGGTACCGTGGTCTAGTCATGTGCACTTGGTATGTGTTTTTGCCGAAGGATTTCGCCGTGGCAGTGGAGTTTCAAAACATCAGCATAGAATACGACAAAGAGTGTTTCTATGACTACGTGCGATTGATTGACGGGTTGCAGCCCACGTCGAATGTGATTGGTACATTTTGCGGCACCAGTCTTCCTTCTTCAGGTGGATCCTTCAAATCATCGTACAACCTCATGAAGATCGTGTTTCGTTCGGACGAAACAATGCATGCTGGGGGATTCCGACTGCGCTGGCAGACGACGCGGCCATTCGAAGCGGGTAAGAGGAACAAAGCCCCAAATCAGGAGAATTTGGATTGTAATAATAACGTACTGGTATCGGCAGAACGCAAACAGCCGTCGCAATTGAATCTATTTGCCCATCGTCTTGCGTTAGATCCTGGCTTGGTGATGGCATCGAACGTCGTGCTCGATCAACGCAGTCCACTGTCTCGTGATCCAAACGCTACGATGCCATTTCGTCATATCTTCAAAGATGTCACGACATGCCCCAAAGCGAGGTAAGCCAATCGCAGCCCAGATACTTGGCCATTTCTTTCATGGCAGTCATCATGCAAAACAGAGCCGAATGCGCTGGTGTTGTCTTTCTAGCTTGGATCCGTTCTGCTACTTTGAAGACAAGCCGGAAATCATCAGCAAAATATTAGCAAGCAAGATTTCTGCCCAGTCTCCAGTCAAGCAGGAGGTCATCGAGGTCATCTTTGAACACGTGATCGTGAGTGCTTGAAATGCTCCCGGCAAGTGCCGTAATTTAGATTGCCGCTTCATTAAGATTGAGTTTATAGCCGCGAGGCCAAAGAAGCCGATGCACATCGCTCGAAATAGCTCCATACAATAAATTAATTTCCGCCAATCTCATTCAGGATAGCAAGAGATTTCCAGAGCTCTATGTTGCTAAAAAGTACTGCGTTCTGTGGAACAGCACGATTATGTGAGTATCAACCCAGTCGTCTGTCCGTCCGTCTGTCTGTCTGTCTGGTTTACGTCTCTTCTATATGTGCATCTGATGTTGCTTCGACTGTTTCTTAACGTTGGTTGTGAAATGGATTTCAAATAACGACTCTTTTCATTTGAATACTTCTGATAAGGTTGACCAAGTATGGTGCGTGGAGTCGTCGCGATGCGAGAGCTGTCGAAACTGATGCCTACCGCACGGTCTGCCACTTCGAGCGGCACGGAATCTACGCGGTCGTAGCTGAATACCAAGTGAGATGCGCATTGTCAGTACGCACGCGCAAGAAACACGCGTTCTTCTGCTGACAATAGACGATAATTGATTTCTCTTTCATTCGCGCATTCCCTTAGGACCCTCGTACCATCCCAGTGGTATTCCATTTCACGAGGTCGTGGTACGCTGGAATCATCTTCTCAATGATCTGGAACTTCCTATTACTATTAGAAATGGTATCAAAGAGGTGAGAGCTGGCGTCAATGAAATATTCCATGCCTTAATTTGATGCATTTTGTCAATTTCGACCAGAAGCCACTGTCTGTTTTTTATTCTTCTATCTTCAATGAATGCAACAACACTCCGCGTGGAAAGCCAATAAATTGAACAAGACATAACTTTATTATGGACGCGAGTGGCGACAAGCTGCGCAAGAATAAAATCTTAAATTCAACATGACTAGTTACAGATGTGCTCTGAATTGGGTTTGCCAATATACCGGCGATACCAATATTCACTACTCTTACCTTAGATAGCTGAATCGTCACCAGAACAGATAATTCCAGTATCATAAAAGCTCCAGGGTAATTCAATGTGATGTAACAGTTAGCATAAAAGTTAGCTGCATGGCAGACCGCTAAATGAGTAATACTGTTCGGATGCCCTCTTTGACAGTGGAGGTATCTTGCTGAGCACAAAAACACGTAACACTAGACAAACTTAATGAAGCCAATTCTAGGAATTCCAGACAAAACAAGTGCCTCTGGGTTTAACAGAACATAGACTCCTCCAGACTGAAATATTTCCTGTCCAAAATTCCCGCGTGAGCTTGTCAGTCCTACGAAGAAAACAGTTTGAAGGGGCAAGACCATATTTCTTCTTTTGACAGCAGCATTGTGTGTTTTCTACTGCTTTTGTCGATTGCAGGGACATGAATCTGCCCGACTGGCTTTCAATGAACCAAGTGATTGCCATGATTATGTTCTTTGGAGTACTGTTGTCAGGGCAACATCTGGAGATGTCTGCGGTGAGATTCAACAACGTCATTCGTTACTTTCGAATTTGTTGCGTTTCATCTTTTAACATTGGAGCTACAAGAATTCCCTTTTCCCGCAGATGATGTGTTCGTCTGTCACTTTTCTTCTCTACTATTTCGGCATGAGTGTTTTCGTTTGGCATTTCTTAAAAGCTGCTCAGCTGGGTGGGAAATTCGACGACATCTTCGAAGAAAACAGAAATATTTACAGCTTTTACTTTGTGCTTGGATGGTGTGAGTTATTGCTGCTGTTTTGCCATTCGTTGCTGTACTTGATTAGAGAGAGAGAGAGAGAAAGTGAGCTGACGCGCTTGTTGTTGCTCTTCCGTCAGCCATTTCACTGCTGGTGTCTGGAATGGGGGCTGGCACGCAGTTCCACGCACGTGCTCCATCACAGAGGTACTTTAAACAGTTCACTCTGCAGATTGCAATCAGATGAACCCAACAATCCTAATTGTTACTCATTACCATACCCCTCTTTCCTTCAGCTGCTGGTTCGCAATAAAAGGTGGAACGATCTGGGGCTACACATCCCCAGTCTTCTTTTTGATTCTGGTAAGTTGCTGCTTTGAAACCTTAACATCATAGCATCTATTGTATGATACAAATGATGGAGTGTCTTGTCTTGCACAGGGCACTGCTTTCCTGTGGTCACGTGCTTGGAAACTGACCGACAGCAACGCAGGGAAGTTCAATATGGTGGAGTTGAGGTGAGTCACATGTCTCACGATCGATCCGAGCATGCAATTGGTGTCTCGTTTGAGTGGTGCTGTACGATTCTTCCATCACCAGGAAGAGGATAATGAAAGATGGCATTTTGTTGATGCTCTTCGTCTTCAATTTCACCTTCGGCTTGTTGTGCTTTGTGGATGAGATGCAATTCACTCATCAGTTCCTCTTCTGTTTGTCGCTTACGTTGTCAGTAAGTGGCGCATAAATGGTCGATCCATTGACTCCAATCAAACCCACTCCACATTAATTGACTGTTGTTGCCTTTTGCCAGGTCATCTTCTTCGCCTTGGTCTCAAAACAGGTTGGTGTCACGCGACTCGTCACACAATCCAATGCGGTCGTCTATAATGCTTTTGTTTCTCTTTTCGCAGCATCGCAGGGGCTTCGAGAAGGAATTCGATGCTGACGACACTTTCGTGGTGGATGGACCGCACACCTTGCAATATTACCTCACGCAGAACTTGCTGATGGTCAAGCAAGACGAAGCGATTGAGATGACAGCCCGCGTGGAAATCCAACAACCAGACGCCAACGCCATCAAGAAGACGGCGTTCGATCCTTGGCAAGGGCCCGACGTAGACTATGACCTTGTTGAACCCGACGACGTCGACGCCGGTGAGAGTGGAGAGGGAAACGTCGGCGTCATATTTGACCGTTGGCGTCGAACACCGCAGACGGCCAATGAAAGAGAGGACGTCGAAATGAACGTCACCCAAGACGATCAGCCAATGGAAGAAGACGCCGGCGACCAGGATAAAGTCGGCGAACGCGTCTTTGAGAAGTGGAAGAAAAGAGATAAGGTAGACCGACAAATAGACGACGCAAGGTCGCGACTCAAAACTCAACACTTGTATGCCCTTGTTCAAATGTTGAATCCATTTCTCAGGTGGAACCACCTCCAACTTCACCATACGGCTCGCTGTACGGCCTTGCTCCAAGTTGATGTTATACCAAGGGACACATGCAAAGCGAGGCTGCTGCTGGATCTCCATCGCATCGCGAGAATGTCTGCCGCTTGAAATTCACAAAAACAACACGCAAACGTCAATTGACGAGAAAGCAGACCAATTGACAATAATTTCCAGTGCTGAAGCGAAGGCCACGCCATTAGCTCACGCGTCCTTACGTCAACAGACCAGCTACTGTAATAAGTTGAATAACTTTCACTTTAGATATAAAATATAAAAATAGAAAACATCTCATCATGGCTTCTACATACAAATACTCTCAATCGTCCTTCCATCAGCGCGGTATCATCATGTGTGCCACTGCAGAAGGAGCGAGCTGGAGGTTAAAATTCGCCTTCGTCGCTTGGATCATCTGAGTCGAAGCGCATGCGGCTGTCTGTAAGTCGCGACGGAATGAACCTTGACGATGCTGACTCTTCGCAATTGCACGTCCTTTGGTTTCGCAGCTGACCGAAGGGACACGGCGCATCCCTGCAAGCACACGAGCACGTGCGCTCGTCCCAGTACCTTCGCCTGGATTTGCATTCTCTTGGGTTGACGCACTTGCAAGCGCATTGCACTGGATGCCACTGCAATTGAAAATCACCATAACTCGTAATCAAACGCATGGCACGCCAAGGCTACCGCGGGCACGCTGGCGGCCATTCCACTTACGGCCTTCAATGGAGGACAGGGTTTGGGATTCAGTCCACACTCGCATTGGCAATTGGACGCTGAGAACGTCTGCGCAGGAAGGCAGTCAGTGGCTTTCACTTTGCACTGGCAGGCACACGCAAGGTGATGCGTGACGTTGACTTTGACCGGGGCAGTGTCGTGTGGTCCTGCGTGGTATAAGGGAGTGAAACATTCAACAAACAATCGAAGAGAAATCTGAACGTTGAACTCAAATGCGAGGGAGAGAAACGAAGAGCTGTTCACCTGAGAAGCTTATCTTGAAGGCAATCTGCGGGGTCACTTCGACTCGCGTGGGAGCGCATTCCATAAAGTAGGTGTTGATGCAGCAACCGCTGCATCGGTTCACTTTGACGCAGGACGGGAACAGGATGCCATGGAAACCGTCCTCCGGGGGCAATTCACGCAGGAATTCCTTCAACTGGCACCGCGGGATGATCGCGTCTGCACAAAATCCGAGAGAAATCTTGTTTCTTGACAGCAGAATTCACTAATACTACTTCAAAGAGACCACGCAACAGAGCGACAGGCAACACACAGTTGCCATCGTTACCTGACGAAGGCTGACGAACTTCGTTGGACTCAGCTGAACTGCGCAGAGCCGATGCGCTGTCGAACTGGAGGACCTCAACTTCCGCCTGGCTCGCCGACGAACCCAGGCCCCCGTCGCTCGCGATACCAGAGAACGAGGCTGACTCTACGGGCGCTGCCAGAGAGAAATCAAGCACAAACAACCTGCGTCATCGATTCAATTTGGTAAAGTTAATTCACTCTACAGAAGCATCGCGCTGTTTGTTCTTGTCGTAACGAAGCTTTTTAACAGACACAGTTGCTTAGCAACGATAAGTGGCCACGTGGGGTTCTTCGGAAAGAGATGATGGCGATGTTTACTTCCCATTCCGCTTGTGTCATGCGTCGGGTCAACTGACAATCGCAGGCATGTGGGATGAAATCATTTCTCCGGCTGCGATTTCGTCTACTGCCCGAGCGTACATCAATCATCACAAGCTTACCCTTTCGTCCGATTGTCACTCCTTTGGGGCGAAATTCCCTCACGAAATCGCTGAGACTTCCAACCCGTCGAAACTTATCCAAGATGTCGGGCGGCACCTGAAAGCGAGGTTGTGTAGAATTAAAAGCGCTTTTCGCAAATCATGCAGTTGCAATCAACGCGCTGTCAGCCATGAACGTCGACGCGATGCAGCAACGCGATAATTGTACACATCTTGGTACACATCACAGGCATGATTACAAGTGACGTCATACCCTCGGCCGATTAATCTATCCGTCGTGAAGATACACGACCACAATGTCAACAACTTACGAATTGGTTCTTTAGTTTGGTGCGACCATTGTGAAGGCGAATCCTGGCGTTGAATTCATCGACGGCGGCGGCGGTGGGTCTGACTGTGGCTGGCGGACGCTTCGTCCTTGGCTTCCATTTCTTCGGCCGTCGTGTTGTACCGCCACCAGTTTTCTTCTGTTTCCACCATGGAGTGAGAGGCCTTGAAACACTCCTCGTCAAAGAGCCTGTTTTTGTCTTCGTGTTTCGTCCCTTGTCAATCACTCGCCACTTCTGCGCAGACACGTCGTCCAGAGCAACAATCAACAAGAACACGAGCAAGACAGCAAACTGCAACGTAGCAACAGAACGCAGTGAAACCATGACGACAGATGGGTCTCGCTTCGGCTGACGGCGTGGATCTCACGACGAACGCCAACAACACACTGCGTGAACGGCTGCCAAAGACATCACTTGCGGTCTCAGTGGAGAGGATTGCCCTTTGTAACCGGAAGTTACAAACATTAGTTTTGACGTCATTTCCGGTTGCAATAACACCTGGTGTGTCGATGTATTGCCGTTGAGTAAACTAGATTATTTAAACAACTGCCGATAAAACCAGTTAATCAAAGTAAACACACCCTTCGTCAGTCGCACAAGGAACGTGCCAAACCTAATTACCTAACTTCAACATTGTCGAGATGTGGATTCAACAATACTGACGCTGTGCCGGCCCCCTTCTATGGTCCCCCTGCGATCGCATCATTCAGTCTACTTCTATATGACTGGTCCATTGAACTTGTTGACCTTCCCACGTAGCAAACTGCAAAGGTCACAAAAGAACGAAACGAATAATCTTTAAATGTTTTCTTCTAAATCATCATTATTGTTCTCTGTCTGCGTATCAATCTGACGCGGGGCTACGGATATGCCATGCGTTGTATTTTTTAACCAGCAGGTCATGGGTCAACACAAGACACGCAGCAGTGGCGCGATGCCTGCGCACGAACACCGCCTATTCCGAGTAGCCTTTGGATTTGTAAAGGTAAGAAGTGAGTAGGAGTCAGCCTAGTCGGAGCGGGCAATCAGCGAGTTCTTCTGTGGCTGTAGTAATTCATCGATCAATGCATCCACGACATTCTGAAGGAGGCTACCGGCAGCCTCCTTTGTCATCCTGGTGAAAAGCACGAAAGAGAGTCATCAGGTGGATTGGATCATAATTATGGATTATGGAGATTAAAGACGCAGACGGCAATGGCAGATCCAAGCAGGCAGGCACTCACCCGTCGCCTGGCTGGCCAGAGAGCTCAGAGTAATACTTGACCTTTGGCTCCGTTCCACTCGTTCTAATAGTTGCCACGCAACCATTCTCAAAATAGAAAGTGAACATTTGTCCGCTGGTACTGGTTGGCAGAATCTAGAAAGCGAAAAGCATAACCATGACAAACAGACAGACAGACAGACAGACAGACAAAAAACAGACCGGTGCTACTTGTTGTTCTTACTGGTTTGTGATCAGGCTGCCTTGAATCGTAACCATTGCCGTACAGATCCAGCACAGCGGTCACCTTGTAATTGCCAATCTGACTGGGGTACTGACAGAGGGAAGAAAACCGTCAATAGTGACAGGCAGTACTCATGATGGAAATCTGACAGCAAGACAAAAATTACAGCAGCAACATACCTTGCCATCGTCATAGCGACGCATTCGCTCGAAGATTGCCTCGATTGTCGCCGATGAATGGCAGATGAAGTAAGAGTTGTTAGAGACATGAATTCCGTATCTGCGGAGGCCACGGACAGCGGAAACATATCAATGGATCAACCGAAGGGGACTGAGAACGACCGCGCACGCGCAACGGCAGCTGCACCGACTTGCCTGTCGTAGATGTCAATCAATTTGTCTTGCAATGTCATCTTCTCGTCGTACAAATAACACGCCATGCTGGAGGCGATCGCCGCGGCAGTTACGCCATCCTTGTCGAGCACGTGGCTGCTGCACATGAAACCTGTTAATTTGGCATTGACAGAACAGCGAACTGACAAGAGGCAACGGCAAAATAGCACGGGGGAAGGGCTAGTGACGAGGGGACGGGGTCAACGGGAGTAGTAGTCTGCTGATAATTACCAATGGCTTCTTCGAATGCGAACAATACGGTCTTGCCTTGTTTGGTAAGGTCGTTGGCCTTGTTGCCTAGCCACTTGAAGCCGGTGAGAGTAGGCTGAGGAGAGAGGTACAACACGACATCAAAACGCGAGCGCTACAAGCAAACCAGCGGCGTCACATCGGGACGTAAAGGGCTAAGTGGAACAGCCGTACCACGACTTGAAACCCTTCAACGGCAGCCATTGACTGCAGGATTCTTGACGAGACAACGCTGTGCAGCATGTAGATGGAGTCACCTGCAGGCAGACCAATCCGACATCAGAACATGCCATTGCAAATGCAACCCAAACAGCCGCGAAGGTAAGGCTACCCACTTGGCAAGGCGTCAGGGTGCTTCTGCTTGTAACAGTGAAGGATCCACCAGCCAAGCAACGCGCCAATTTCGTTGCCAGTGAACACCTTCCATGTTCCACTATAGGTCACAAAGAGATAGTTCTGTCAACACATGGCAAAGGAAAGCAAGACGCCCTTCTCCGGTCCATGATATGGTTCCATGCGCCCTTCACCTTGTGGTCTTCTCAGCCAACGCTAGACGGTCAGCATCCGGGTCGTTAGCAACAATCAAAGGACTGGAGCTAGACTCAGCTTTCTTGATAGCGAGATTCTACAGTCAACGTTGGAAAGACAAAACACGTTGATGTGCGCGGTGAAGCAAGCAACGGCACTCGACAGGCACACCTCATCCGCAATTAACAAACCACGAAGTTATGACTGAAAAAGAGCAATGCTCTGAAATGAATACCATCGAACAATAAGGAAGCCTCATGGCCACCCGTTCTCACCAAGGCGCTTTTCCCTTCCTCTGGATTGGGGAACTTCACAGTTGGAAAGTTGGGATCTGGTTCTTGCTGCAAATGAATATATCAAAACATCTCATTGTTTCTTGTTGGAGTCATGGCAACAACAAGAAGGAATGGCCATCGCTGCACACGAAGGGAGAGCAGGACAGAATGTCAATGTTCTACACACTACAATCTCCTCGTTTCTATTGACACACATCATCAATATGGGAAGGCAGCAAAGAGAACAGCTCATGATTCTCATCACATGCATCCATCTACGTATATTAAGAAGAAGAAGAAGAACTGATCATTGGTGTTAATTGATCACTTGGATGGTCACTGAAGAAAACACTTTACAACCAAGTGCTGCGCATTATACAACGAGAATGCAGGAGCCTTCCAATCGCCATGGTTACCTGTTCGGTGACACTGAAAAATGGCTTGAGCGAGAATGCCTTGAATACGGCTTCGACGTAGCGATGTCCTACGCCATGCATGGCCGTGTACGTTATGTTTAGTCCACTGTTCTCGTGTAGCTGCCTGATCGCAACAACGGAGAAAGATTATTAACATCAAACGTCTGAAAACAGTCAGACAGAAGACGTGTTCAGCGCATGCGATTGGTCAGCCCGGTTAACCAGGAGCCTTTCCTCTGTTCTCAAGACAAAATTACGACAACGAAACATTTGGAACTTATTTCTGTAAAATGGATCAGACCTCCTTACTTTTATCTACTCTGCTGAAATCGAGGCCTGCAAGAGCGGAAGCAGTCAACCTGTTTACGTAGAATTGTCTATTGTATGCATGCGGATCCTGTAGAGGTGGGTTTTATATAAAAATGCTGCATTGTACTAAACTGCAAACTCTGAAATGTTCCTACATAGTAGTCCGTCTACAGTCAGTGTGTTCATTCTTAGTGTGTCTTGTCATCGTCCTGTGACGAATTCAGTCTAACCTACCTGTAAAAACACATCTCTTGCGCATGTTCCATGTAACAGGCCATGACCTCATCAAGAGGGTCAATGCAGCATGGGTTAGATGAACACACCTCCGTTTTCCATGAGGACGACAACGGCTCAAGACTAACTGCAATGGCGTCGGCTATCCCTCTGTCGTGCGGAGAAACAATCTGAAGCAACACAAATCAATTTGGATGTTAAGAGGTGCGGCAAGTGCACAGGCCATTGAAGTTAGCGAGAGCAGCTGACATTTGTTCGACATACCTGGGCACCATTTTGGAAATAGACCTGAAGACAGAAAGACAGTGGACAATGCAATCAATTATTATGTCTGATGAAGTTGGCAATGTACCATGACAAAAGAACTATTGTAGATCGAATGATAGTGTTGGATTCAAAGGGTTGCGGAGAGGGCGTCGGAGTAGTCACCCCGTGTGCACCTCTGCGTACGTGTGCATTTACTATAGAAATTCACCCAGAGACCTTTTCGAAAGGTGAATATACAATAAAATCCCAGGGACATAACTGGACCCCTGACAAGGGTCATTCAAACTGGGCAGGGGCTTCACCTCCCAAAATGTTTCTGCTGATCCTGTAAAATGAAGGATACTGCCCCAAGTGACGACTTCATATTGACAAACACATAATCAGAACACGGTTCAATTTTCCCATCGGACACTGTAAGTGTTCAATATCTCCACTGATTGGTAGTCATTTCCCATACTTGCCCTGTTAACAGGGCTGTAAAAGCTACCTTTTAAAAGTAACTAGTTACAGTTAAAGTTACTTTATTTCGAAAATGAAAAGTTACTCTTTAACGTTACTATTTTCTAAAAGTAACTTTCAAAAGTTACTTGTTACCTGTCTGGAAAAGTTACTAGTTACAGTTACTTTCAAAGTTACTTTCATCAATGTTAACATAAGAAAAGAAGGTATAATTTACACGTGTACTTTAAACAAATTCCAATTTACCATCTTCGGTGGATTTTTTCATACATACATGAATGCTTTGAAGCTTATTGTATCTTAACAGTACCCACGATTGACAATAGTCTAGAAGTGAAAAGTAACTAATCGTAAACAAATGTAACTTTGAAAAGTTACAAGTTACTTTGAAAAATTGTATCTAATTACAACAAAAGTTACTTTCAGTGAAAAGTAATTAGTTACTTCAAAAAGTTACCCAAAAAGTAACTTTTCGGGTAACTAGTTACTAAAGCAACTAGTTACTTTACAGCCCTGCCTGTTAATTCATCTCACTTCATGTCCTAAAACTCGGTTTATGTCCAATATTCTATCTGCACCAGCAGCAGGATATTAACTGGGTCTGACTGCATTCCCATTGTCATGCCAAGAAATTAAAATTAAATAATTACATTCATTTAGCACAGGATATGATTCATCTGACATCTGTCGGTCTTGCTGCTTCGCTCACCTTGTATCCGTTGTCCTCCTTGGGATTATGGGATGCTGTTACCATGACACCAGAAATACAACCATATTTCCTCACTGAGTATGGCTGGTGGGGGTAAATGAGCACAACGTTTAAATTAATCAGCAGAAGAAACAACAAAACTGCTGCAGTTGGAGAACGATCACAATTAGAAGCACACCATGTGGCCTGAGCCCTGATGCGGCGAGGACTTGCAGGTGCTGACTAAGCGACTATTGCAGACATAGGTGCTCCTCATCAAAGCTACTTGACAGAAAATGGCCAATAATTTCACTAATTTTCTGATTTGCTAATCAGCAATGACTTGCTGGTCTGCTGTTGAAGTCAACTGCACCCGCTGTCTAACCAACGTTGCTCTCTCATGTGTATTATTCTCAGTGGCGTAACAAGATGGGTATTGCTGAGAGGATGAGGAAGCAAAGCAACATTAGTGGGGGGTCTGGTAGCATGCTCCTCAGGAACATCTTTGACAGAACTTTATCTATTCAAGAAGTACTCTAAAGAGTTTCTAGTCTAGATGGCACGAGCACTGGCTATGTCAGCTTAAGCTTAAGAATGTTCTAGAGTAACACAACTTCACTTTGTGGTGTTGCAAGACGCTAGTCTNTCGTTTGTATGTCTTGTGCGTCATTTATTTAGTTTTTACATTCTGCCTAATACATCCTGACATCCTGATCTATGTGGTCTTGCTGTAGAGTCCTCGAGAGAAAAATCACAAAATACCACCTCAACTAATTAGGATGGAAAAGCCAAACATATCAGCTGCAGCATGCCTGATTGTTCAATGCTCATCCATCATATTAATTAATAGTTTTAATACACGAAATATGAAACAGGTAATTTCATATAAATTGCACGAGTCAAGGCTGGCTTACCACAAAAGGAGTTGGCACCGGTCTTGTGAACAGATACACTNTTTGATGTTGGCAGCTAGAAATATTGCAGCGCTGAGCTGGGCAAATCTGTTGCAAGGACAAAGAAAATAATGTAAGGCAAGCGGCAGAAGACAACCTTCAAATTGAACTCGGTTCGTAGTCATATTTTGAAACATAAACCATACTTTCAATACAGGTATCCAAAAGATCCTAGTTCACAGTAAACTAAACCACTAGACAAATACCCTGGCAAACTGTGAAGTAGATACGTCAAGAATTAGCAGAGAAGTGCACCCAAAGATCAGCGAATTTGTGAAAAATGCAAAACAGAGAAAACATAAAGGAATGATTTTCACTGCTGAATGGTTGAAAGTACAAAATTTACTACTGAAATACAAATCAATAAATGTCTGCAGTGAATAATTACTTCCAGCCCGTGAAATGATTCCTCATCAGCACACAAACCACGCCCATAAATGTCGTCTTTGTCGCTAATAGAAGTCTTTTGTTGGCATTTTTTCTGTTCATCAGTTGCTATTGATCTTTTGACTCGTTTTTATCAGCCAAATAACGGCCCAATTGAATTCTGGAGCCCAAATGGTCAATTAAATCATGTTAGATGGGCATTTATAATTAAGCCACGTCAGTTTGTCAACTCAATTAATACTATTTAGTGTTGACCATCTTAAAGTGGCTAACGATCATACTCATTATAATCAACAACCTTTTCAAGAAAGGTAATTGGATGAGCCTAATTAAGCTATGTGGTTGCTCTCCTTGATCGAGGGCTCTCACAAAACAAACAAATACATAAACGAGATAGTAAGATAAAATACTAAACATGTTTACAATAAAAGTATTTACACTACAGCTAAAATAAATACTTCTTTTTAAAAGCAAGAACCGAAGTAACAGCCCCTCAGGATATTTCCGGATTGTTCTAAATTTTTTGGTAGAAAAATAGCATCAGCACCTGTGGCTTCCGTGTCTGCCATCGAAACCAATAACAATACGTTTATCTTCAACATCTTTGAAATACGCCAGCAAGTACTTACACAGCCCCTGAAACAACCAAAGAAGCAAACACTCAGCCAGGGCTCATAATCACAACAGATGTCATTACAACCAAGCAGTAGCACTGCAAATCATTTATATGTGATTTTATCATAACAAAACAACTTGGATTGCATATTTTCTGACCTGCTCTAAGTTAGGCTAGGGATTATTGCGTAAACGTATGCATGAAAAGGTTCGAGGTGACAGCAACGTCATCCTATCTATAACTAAGGTCACTCTTCAGAACCCCAGACTGACGAAGGAGCTGGTGAATGAAGACGTACTCTTGCATGGCCAATTTGAAGTGCTTGTGTCTTCTTTGCATTAATACTTTTTCAAAATTCAATCGTAAATATGATACGCGTAAGAAGAATTTTGTTTTACCAAGTGTTGTCCACACCGACCGTGGCAAACGTTCATTTGCATTCCGTGGTATTGTTTTATTGAATAAACATACAGAATTCGTACCAAACTTGAAAAGTTGTTTTAGAAGCCATGTAAAAGGAAAAATCAATAAAAATAAAGTAGCCTAATTGTGTTAGTCAGACATCAAGAAATACCTGCCTGAATTGAAACGTTTATATATGTAATGTAATGTAGTTTATAATAGCCTCATATTGTATTAAGGTGTTTATGTGTCTTAAATATACTGACATCTATCTATCTATAACTAGCAAATCGCAATGGATAGTATCATTCCTGTAGCCTTGCAATTTGACGTACATATTTCATTAAGGTACACATTTTGAAAGATGCAAAGATACAACTGACAGAGGGGTCAAAGGGTCAGCTGGCATTAACATGTGATTGACTTAACAAGTGCCGACCTTCTCCTTCAACGTACCTGTGCAGTTTGAATAATTGTGAGGTCGTTCATCCTTGTGAAACCAGCTCCTAGCTTTGCCCTTAATCCTAAAAAGTATTCCATGCCAAATAAACAAGAATTATGAAATTATACAGCAAAACCTGTATTAACAGCCACCTCTGTAGGGCAGCCACCTGTGTATAAAGGACACTCTTCAGAACCCCAAAATGACACTTTCTATAGAAATCAACCTGGACAGAAAGGTCGCCTGTCGATAAAGGACATTTTCTTCCGGTCCCGAAGGTGAACATTGCAAATAGGTTTCACTGTACTAGCCTAAATATGACAACATATGAAAAACGTAAGCTCTTTACCCGCCGTGCCAAATTGCATTCGATCTTGCAACCTGTTGGCTAGTTCTATATGATCTTTCATGACAACTAGCTTGCGTATTTCATCGTGCGTATCTTGATTCTAAAACGAAAAGTGAATTGGAATCCGCATTAAGCATTAACTGAAGATTTTGACAACCATCATCAAGAATAGGAAATCAAGAAATCAAGAATCGTTTGAGAAACTAAATTTTCTAGAATCTGAGTAGTTTAGTTGGCAATAGTTGGCAAACATCTATAATATATTTCTATATAGATATTTCACAAGTGTCTGTCTGTATTTTTGTTTGTTTGTTTGTCTGTTCAAAACCAGGCACCTGCCACTCATTAGCCAAGTACGGATTTTCCGACCTTTGGGAAACAACACAGCTCTGGTTGTGCACGGTTTTCAAAACACATCGCACAGCTCGAACACTCAAACCAGGTCAAAGATGAACAATGCAAATTGGTGCACAATCTAACGGAGCCGTTTTTGAAAAGATCACCTTGAAACCGAGCTATGTTTTCTGCAAGTTTGTTGAAATTATCGTTGTGGTATGGGCACCTTGAGTTTTCTCTGCTTGCCTT
This sequence comes from Calvadosia cruxmelitensis, assembly GCA_900245855.1. Taxonomy (NCBI): domain Eukaryota; kingdom Metazoa; phylum Cnidaria; class Staurozoa; order Stauromedusae; family Kishinouyeidae; genus Calvadosia; species Calvadosia cruxmelitensis. The sequence goes on from OFHS01001013.1 coordinate 29,513, forward strand.
TGCAAACCGTTGCACTCGAATGGCTGGAAAGGATCGATTTCAGTCTCTTGGGAGCCGTAGCTCAGCTGAGAAACAATGTGTAGCATTCGAAGCTGGTTGAAGTTGCGTAGCAAGCGGAGAACTGTGATATGTATTGGACTAATTAATATCCACCCAAATGCGAAGCAACGACGCTGGAGCGGACCAGCTAGTTGAAATTTAAAAGTAGCCAACTACTTTACTCAACATGCACAAATCCAAGACTACAACCCTGCTTTCCTCCATTTAGAATTTAATGAAAATTAATCTAGGTTGCAACTTGTTCATGCAAAATAAAATTTTCCCAAACAGAGATTTGTTTGCAATGTATAATGGCTTAGAATGATCATACGATTGCAGAGGTTTTATGTTGTTTTTGTGCGTTATATGAATGTTTTATTAAAAAGATAGCTTGTAATTGCATGTCAACTAACGCTTCATAATCTGACTTGAGCTTGCAATACTCAACATGTGAACATGTGAAGATTTCAATTTGTTTAAATCTTTGGAATCTTATAAGCAATGTGAAACTATGACATGCTGTGTATCTGAAATTTAATGTTCGTCTATGAAGTGTGCAGTACAATTCTTTAGAGAAAACAAACAATATATAATATTAATTTGTTACAGGGACATTCAGTTATTTTCATATATTCTATCTATTTTGCATTGTCAGTTTGAAGCCATGAAATGATAATGAAATAGATATGTCCATTGTCTGTCCATTGTCCAAGTGCAGTCCTTGAAATAAATCAAAAGAAAGTAAAGCAATTGCTTTACATGGCAACCATGAACACCAGGTGCAGTCCATAAAATTAAAGAAAGGGATAGTACAAAATACAATCAGACTTAGATATTGACATGAAAGTAAATAAAGTTAAAACTTGAAAGTAAACAATTTTTGTACGTTAAAACTCTCAATTTAGGCCGAGGCAAGAGTAACTGCTGTGCAGATGAGAACTTTTATGAACGTACAGGCAACTGGCTAAACATAATAGAGCTGAAGTTTTCTTTTCCTATAAGCCATGACAATTATAGCGAACGATGGAGTAAACATAGGCAACAGTCTGCTTGACCGATGAGTGTTACGTCAGTCCAGAATAGTAGTAGTGTTATGAAATCAAAACAATCGTTCAGTCTAATTATCGGGCAATGAATAAAAACAGCAAGGCAGAAGCAGTCTGGCAAATTAAAGACACTTCCTGCAAGGTCTTGGCCAACTGCAAAGGCAAACAACATTAGGGAGTTGGGGGCGTGGCATTAGGGCTGGGGGTCTCCCCAAACCGTTTATGGTCGCACTATTTTAATATTTACTTCATACTGTAATTCTGTAAGTTGGCTTAGCATGGCAGCATTGATGAATGTCATGTAAAAACGGGTCATGCTTTCCTACTCAGCGAATTTTTCTGTTTCGAGTGGTGTGCTGTTTGGGATTGCAATATCTATTTCAATAATATTACCAAGTAAAGGATTAAATAACGGTGAACAGCTTTTATATGATTTTGGTCAGGAACGTTTGAGAATTTTCCTTCTGGAGAAGCTTGTTTGTTTACGCGATTAGGCGGCTATCTGCGCCCATCAGTTCCCATAGCAACGATTCTATTCTGGGTGCAAGTGTGAGATGTCAGATGATGGCGACGCAGAGAAGAGAAACTGGTCAGGATCTTGCTATTTTGCCTTACGCGAGAATAGAGGATTTCGGGATTTAATAGAAAGGAGGGAGGAAGGCAACATTCCACTGTTGGCCAATTACAGGATGGTCACGTGACCCTCCTGCTTGCCGCAGAGGAGCAGGACGGATCTGACGACGTTGTCGTCCAACAAAGCAAAGGCACTCAAACCCATTCAATTGAGATGGTAATTAGGCAACGTAAACAATAGTTTGGCTCACGATTTGCCACGAGCGTCACTGGTGGTTGAAGTTCCGAGTGTTGCCTCGGGTAGCAACAAACGAGCCAAAGAAAACAATGACATGCTGCCTTGTCGTTCTCCTAAACAGCACAGTACAATCATGTACATAAATAATATAAATAGTCTCAAAATGCGTATTTCAAAGGGTAACTTTTTGGAATCATTTTCTTGCTTGCCAGCAAAGCAGGATACTCTGCTTAGTCTGCTACTTCCTGTTGCGATTTTTGTTAAAGGGAAGCGTGGAAAAGTAACGAGCTCAACGGAGGACGTGTTTCGAGGGCACTTACAGACCCACAGACACACAGACAGACCGACAGACAGACGACATAGCGAGTTTAGCATTGGAGAATAATGTAAATTATGCAGTATGATTTAAATGCTACAAAGAAACAGCCTGAGATGAACTACAAAACTTTTATAAGATTACAAAAACTACAGACTCAAACGTGTAAGCGAAAAGAAGTGGGGCAAATAGTCAAGAGTCAATAGTAAAATATATTTCATCATTTTATTTACAATTTTTTGGCATTTCCTCAAATGTTGGAAATATTTTCCACATTTTGCGAAAAAAAGGAAAAATTTCAAACCAGTTGTAAAAAACTAGAGCAGCGACACTGTGCGAGACAGTAAACGCAATTTACTGGCGCAACGAAATAACATGAGTCGCTGTTTGTCGACACGAGCAGACTGTTTATTACGAAAAGTAAACAAGA